>QGOB01001627.1:0-15815 GCA_003313055.1 Termitomyces sp. MG145
GTGCAGGAAACAACCAACAAGACCAGCCAGATAGGGATAGCTAGCAAGCAGTAGCGTTACGTGTGTGTGAGAGGAGTCTAGCAAAGTCCCAGAAACCCGGTAAGGAGATAAGAGGCCGGAGTCGGTAAGGAAGTGTGAGAGAGCGGTAAGAGATAACGGTGCGGCCGCTAGTGTCTGCGCCGAATCGCCGCTAAGTGTGAAATCTGTCAAAGACCCAAACGGTCGTTAAGGAATAACGGAGGAGTTAACGGAAATATACGAGCTGCTAGCCGTAAGCGCTAGCGTTTAACGAGGGCGAAACAAGGGCACCCGTATGGTGCTTAACGAGAGCGAAGCGAGGGCGCCCGTATGGCGCTTAACGAAGACGACGAGGAGCGAAGTAGACTGGACTGGGTAATCCCAAATCAGTTGTTAGCAAAGCAAGAGTGTGAACGAGATCTTAAGTGTAGTCTGAAGTGGGGGCCAAACTCTGGTACGATTCGATGATTTGTAGCTACTGACAGGGCAGTATTTATAGGTAAGTAAAACAGTAGATAAAAGGGGAAAAACGGTAATAGACAGTAAGCGTAGCGGTTGCATGTGATAATGCGATAATGCGGGTTAGGGGTAAGACAATAAAAGGGGAAACCGGTAAGAGATAGTAGGCGAAGCGGATGCATGTGATAATGCATGTCAGGGGCCCTAGAGAGAGAGGCCTGAACTGTCACAAGGTCGGCTGGGTCGTTAAGGGAAAGTTCGGTAACGGTCGGTGTCGTTAGCGGTCGGCCGGTAGCGGTCACGTGCTGAGGTCACGTGCTTGGTTCGACTTGTCGGTGTCGGGCAGCCAGCGCTGACCGAGGCGTATCACTGCTAACGACATCGACCATTACCGACCTTTCCCTTAACGACTCGCAACAATCCAGGCCCCTCTCTACGGCCCCTGACATGCATTATCACATGCATCCGCTACGCTTACTGTCTATTACCGTTTTTCCCCTTTTATCTACTGTTTTACTTACCTATAAATACTGCCCTGTCAGTAGCTACAAATCATCGAATCGTACCAGAGTCTAGTCCCCACTTCAGACTACGCTTAAGATCTCGTTCACGCTCTTGCTTTGTTAACGACTGATTTGGGATTACCCAGTCCAGTCTCCTTCGCTCCTTGTGCTCAGCCCAACAAGTATTGTTGGACTAGCACTCGTCGTCTTCGTTAAGCACCATACGGGTGCCCTCGCTCCGCTTTTGTTAAGCACCATACGGGTGCCCTCGTTTCGCCTTCGTTAAACGCTAGCGCTTACGGCTAGCGGCTTGTATATTTCCGTTAACTCCTCCGCTATCCTTAACGACCTTTTGGGTCTTTGACAGATTTCTCACTTAGCGACGATTCGGCGCAGACACTAACGGCCGCACTGCTATCTCTTACCGCTCTCTCACCCATCCTTACCGACTCCAACTACTCAAATCCTTACCGGGTTTCTGGGACTTTGCTTGACTCCTCTCACATACACACGTAACGCTACTGCTTGCTAGCTATCCCTATCTAGCTGGTCTTGTTGGTTGTTTCCTGCACGGCAGCTAGGCGGCAAGTCAGTGCATCAGCGTTCACTTGGGAAGATTCTGAACAAGGTAGCCTTCGACCCGACTTCTTTCCCCCTGTCCGCATACCGACCATCCCTCACGTTCCTTGGGTTCAGCACAACCAACCGATACCGCCAGGCCTCAAAAAGGAAATCTGCAAGATCATATGTAGCAAGATCCAAGCAGGCGTTTACGAACCTTTGAACTCTGCTTACCAGTCCCACTGGTTCTGTGTCTTGAAGAAAAACGGTAAACTTTGTCTAGTCCACAGTCTTGAACCGTTAAACCAAGTCACGATCCGCCACTCTGGCGTTCCCCCCTTTCCCGACCACATTGCCGAATCCTTCGCCGGCCACATTTGCGGCGCTACCCTCAATCTCTATGTTGGCTACGACGAGCGCCTTATTGATCCTGCCTCCCGCAACTTAACGACTTTCCAGACACCGTTTGGCGCCCTCCGTCTAGTAACGCTCCCTATGGGATGGACTAATGCTGTGCCCATCTTCCACGACGACGTCACCCACATCCTCCAGCCTGAGATCCCCCATAATGCCCTCAGCTTCATTGACGATGTTGGCGTTAAAGGCCTGAAGGACTGGAAACTCGTTAACGGCTCACCCGCTAAGCATCCTGACAATCCCAACATTTGTTTAGCGCTTTGGGAGTTCTTTGAACTCCTGAACTGTGTCCTTCAGCGCATGAAGTACTGCGGTGGCACTTTCTCTGGTCATAAGCTAGTCCTTTGCGCGCCAACCTTTAAGATCCTTGGCCACGTTTTCACTCCTACCGGCCGAGTTCCTGATGAGAACTGTTTAGCGCTATTGGACCGCTGGGGCCCTTGCCAGTCGTTAACCGAAGTCCGCGCCTTCCTAGGTACTGTTGGAGTCCTCCGGATGTTCGTTAAGAACTTTGCCCATCGCGCTCATCACCTAAAGAAGCTCACCTGTACTGGAGTTCCCTTCAAGTTCAGACCCGACCAGCTTGATGATGATGATGATGATGATGATGTCCTATACCCGCTGGGGCCGTGCCCTATGTCGGGTTCTACTTGTATCTACAACTCTACATAGTGTCTCTGTCATATTGTGACCTCTTTCCGTCGACTGTTGCCAGTCCGTCTGCACCCGGAATTTGAGCTGCGTACCGTATTACGCCCTTGCGGGCTTGTGTGTTTGCTGTAAGGTAAGTGTAAATGTAAAATTGACGTGCCTCCGTCTATCCATTCCTCCTTGTCCTCCTCCATTGGGGTAGCTCCGTATCATCGGTAAATGTCAGGTCTCCATATGTCCTCTCGAAACGCCTCGTGCTGTTGATGTACTGGAAAAGGGGCTTCGCCGATCCCGCATCACCTAAGAGTTTACTCAGGGCCCCTGGTCCCAACTCCACTGCCCTGGCAAGCCTGTATTGGTGTCTGTCATAGGCCATGCAATGGAGCAAGAAGTGCTCGACGGTTTCCTCGGCTTGCTGGCATGCTGCGCACACTGGTGTGTCGCTCTTCTTGAACCGGTGCAAGTAGTAGTTCAGCGGGGCAGTGGCCTGTCCTTAACTGAGTCAGGATGGACGCTTGTTTCCGCGGTAGGCCAGCTAGCATCTGGAGTATGCTCTTCGCGCATGGTGCCTCTGGGTCAATGGCCTTCAACCTTTCAAACCTTGGGGAGTCCCGTAGTTGTTTTTCTGTGTCGCTCCGCCATAGCTTTTTGTGTACTGCCAATAGTGCTGCCTTTGATGTCTTGAGGGGTTTCCTCAAGAACGGAATTCCTGCCAGCTCCGTTTCTTTGCCCTCAGCTGCCTTCTTAGCTTCCTTGTCCGCTCTCTCATTGCCAGGTATCCCTGTGTGGCCAGGCGTCCAGTATACAGTGATGTCAATGCTCGCCACAATCTCTTTGACCTTCTGAATCCCCTTCAGCACCTCATCCACAATGTATCTTGCCGTCCCCCCTCCCGTTGCCTCCAATGCCCTCAGCCCCGCCTGGTTGTCCGTTCCCATCGTTGCCAACCATATTGCCCTCCTTCCTCTGACCTCCCTCCTCAGCAACTCGACACCCAGTACCTGTCCCACACACTCCCCTTAAAACACTGTGTGCTTTGCATCCGGTCCCAAACACTTCCTCAACACCTTGACCCTCTCCATCCCCCAATATAACACTGCTGCAGCCCCTATCCGTCCTTTGTGGCCTGAACCATCAGTATAAATCCTGATGTCTGCATTCCCATTCCTCTCTCTTTCCGCTGCTTCCTCTGCTGTCTCCCCTACAATCACCCCCACAGGGCACTGCCACTCCGGTGGATGACGAACAATGTCGATGGTTTCCACGTTCTTGGGGTGCTCCCCTAGCGCCCGCATCAAGTGATGCAGCAGTGCCCGATGTCGCTTGACAAATATTGCCGCCCTCTCTGCTGGCTTCTGCAGCGGGTGTGAAGCTGGCAACGATGCAATTCTTGCCGCAGCCATTATGCAGACCCTCCTAATCTTTACGTCGATGGGCTCCAAGCCTGCATGCATGTTCAAAAGGTCGTTTGGTGTAGTCCTCAGGGTTCCAGTGATCTGTAGTGCTCCCATCCTCTGCACCCTCCCCAGCTTCTCAACGGCTCCTTTCGATCCTTTTGTAGCATCGCTCTTCCCTCCTGCCACCGCCGCGCACCATACGTCCGCTGCGTACAGCATGTTGGGCACTACCACTGCTTCATACAACCTCCTTGCCAGCTGCCCGCTAATGCCCCCATTGACCTTTGCCAGTCATTTGATCTGTGCCGCTGCCGCCGTCCCTTTCCCATGAGCATACGCCGTGTGTTCCCTGAACCGCAGTTCCTGATCAAGGATGACCCCCAAGAACTTGTGTGATGACTCCATCTTTATCACTGCCCCTCCGACATTTACCGTCGGCCGTGTTGCAGGCACCATGCCCTTACTCCTCCCCTCCGCCGCCATCCGCCTCCTGGAGAATCCCATTCCCACAAACTTGCTGACCTCGTAGATGGAGTGATGGTCCTCTGCCCACTTGCTTGCGCCATTCTCCTTCCACATCATCTCCTCAACCTTCCTCGCCGCGTCCTCCATGTCCACCCCCTCCGCTGCCACATATGCGTCATCCGCAAACGATCCTGCCAACTCCCCATTCCTTGAGATTGCCCCCTCAATCTGGCCTGCATTATAGAAGTTGTAGCATATTCCTGATGTGTTGCAGCCCTCATTGATCCTGCTGTCCACTGGGGTCGTCTGCGACTCATAGTTGTCAAACGCTATCACTGTCCTCCTCCCCTCCAGCTTCCTCTCGAACCACCTCACCACCTCCTCCGGCACCCCCTTTCTCCTCATGTCTCTGGCCAGGATTCTTGGCACTGTGTTTGGAAAGGCTCCCTTGATGTCCATGAACACGGCAACCACTTCCTTACCCCATCTCCAGGCGTCCTTAATGAATGATACGAGCATGTGTAGCGAGTCTGTGGTGGATCTGCCCAGTCGACCCCCAAACTGCATCTTCGATAAGATGCCAGCCTTCTCGGCATAGTGTGCCAGCTTCGTTTTAACACACGATGAGAGCACCTTTGCTATAGTATCAAGCAACGCTATGGGCCTGTAGGAGTTTGGATTGCTGTAGTTGTCACGCCCAGGTTTCCGTAAGACCACTGTCTTGAAGGTCTTCCACCGTTCCGGATAAACTTCATGATTGAATGTTGCCTGGAATATTGGCCCTAGGTATGGCACCAGCGTGTATTTCGTCTTCTTTAGAACAATGTTGGGTATGCCGCTCAGCCCTGGCGCCTTATAGGGCTTGAGCTTGTCAACCGCCGCATAAATCTCCCTGTTTGTCACTGGTGACCACTGGAATGCCGGCTCCATGACTTGCTCATCCACCTCACTGGGCCGTGCTCCTGGGTCATCATAAAAGAATACCCTGTGCAGCATCCTTGCCTTTTCCTCGTTGTTCTTCTACTAACCTGCCGTCCCTCCCTCCACTCTCCTTCAGGGCAGGCATCTTTGCTCTTCCCCCATCCCCAGGCGCCGCCATCACAAAAGTCTTTGCGTCCCACACCGACTTTGCGTCCACTGCTTCCAGCCAGTCCTCCCAGTGCCGTTTTTTAGTGTTTTTTATGGCCTGACCGTAGTTGTTCCTTGCTCTCCTGAATGCTTCATGTGCAGGGTGGTCTTCAATGTCTAGGACTCTATAGGATTCCCTCCCCAAGGCCCTTGCCCTCCATCTCATCATTGTCAACTCTTCCGTCCACCACCGCTTCATTCCCCTCGACTCTCTCCTTACCGGGACCACCTCCTCCACCGTCCATTGTAGCGCCTCCATGACCGCATCCAGCCTCTCCACAACTTCCTCATTTCCTGTGATCCTGTCCTTCCTCACCCCCTCCAGCCTTCGCCCCAACTCTTCCTCAAATGCCTTCCAGTCCACCCTTCTGAAGTTCCTAGTCGCCGCCACTTTGTTCCTCTCTACCGTCATCGCACATGTCGTTACCACCAGGAAGTGGTCCGCCTTGGGTAGTTGTTCACTGTATAGTACTTTGCACTGTGTGATCTGTTCCTGCAGCAGTTCGGTGACAAAGACGTTGTCTGGTCTGGTTAGATTCTTCATGCTCTTTGCTCTCAGCGTTGGCACATGTGGTCTCAGTGCCATGCTCATCCCATGTCTTGAGGCCATTGCTATGAGCTCTTCCGCAGCATCCAGGTTGCTTCTCGTGAACAAGTGCGAGTTTCTTGGGCTATCCCACATGGGATGGTGCCGGTTGAAATCCCCTACCCATATGTTGGCCACATTTCGCCCCCCTGTGCGCCTGCCTTCCCAACTGTTCAAGAAGAAGTCCAATGCCCGTATGGCTCTTGAGTGTTCGCAGGCATTGTACACGTTGAAGATGCGGACCGTTTGTTCCCTCGTTTCAAGGCTTATCCCCACCACATCTGCGCTTTCTATGTTCAACCTCCTCCATTTGCCTGTGACCAGGTGCTTACTGATGAGTGTCACTGCTCTGGTCCTGCCTGCATCTCGCTCGTCATGCAGCTTTGGATACACTGGCCGCCAAACCTGCATTGCCCTAGACTTCTTGTTGAAATCGAAGTAAGGCTCCTGCAGGCATATGATGTCGATGTCTTCGCCAATTGTGTTGAGCACCGCATGTTGTGCTGTCAACAATTTGTCTACGTTCTGTTGCCATATGGTGAGCTCCCTTTGTTCCTCCATGCCTCCCCCTTGGTCATCCTCTCCCCGTCTATCCCCTCTAGCCGCGCCGCTCATTGCGGGGGCTTTGGGGAGTGCTGTCGTGCTTGCGACGCCAAAGCCTCAAGGGATGCCATGAAGTCGTTATACCATGCCTCAGTCCACGTCCCATCAGGCTGGTTGCCATCACCCTCTCCCGTGCTCTGGTCATGCGTGATACTGTCAGCCCACCTGAAGCTGTCCAATGTTGTCTGTGTGTATCCTGGCCTACCCACTGGTTGGGTCTGCCCTTGTTCGCCACCCCTTGCCAGCTTGTGGTTTGTGCCTCCCCCTGCGCCCTCTGGCCCTCCTGCCAGTCTCCCCTGACCTGTCCGTCTCCTCGACACCACCTCCCATCCTCCATCTTCACATTCGCCCATCCAGGCATTGTGTCCAACATCCCGTTCACCCACTGCTCTGATGTCATCCAGCCGTGTCCACGTCCATTGCTGGTCTGTGGGGTAGTACTTATACCTCATCTCCGGTGTTCTCTCCATCAATCTGCTTTTGGCTTCAATGAACACTGGACAAGTCCTCGCCGAAGATGGATGGTCATGCCGCACACCCCTTGCCTTGCAGTTTACACAACTATAGGCTGCCTGGTCTGTCTCTCTGCACTCACTTGTCCGGTGCTCCTGCCCACAGAGACCACATGTGTCTTTCTCCTGTTTGCATTCAGTAGCAATGTGCCCTTTGCCATACCTCTGGCATTTCAAGCAGCGCCTGGGTTCGTGATCCATCTTCCTCGCACTGACCCTTTTCCCCTCTACCACCAAACCATCCCGGATGATGGTGTTTGCTCCCCTGTCTGTTGCGCAGGACACCACTAAGTGGGCCACCTTCTGGTTCTCCCGTCATGCCTTGGGGGCTCGCGCCCACTTTGGTGCAACCAACTCGCCGGGATGCAGGTCATTCCTACCCTCTATTGCTTCACATCGCTCCATTGGGTTGTCACCAAGGGTTATTGGGACAAACTCCACAAAGACATTGTATACCCTGTCCTTGACTGTCGCGCCTGCCGCGTACCTGTTCAGGAATGCTGTCTTCACGTCAGGTTTGGCCAACCACTCTGCTGCTGCTGGGGAGTTCAGTTCGTAGAGGACCCCCCCATTCCTCAACTTCCTGGCCAGCTTAATGCCCAGAAAGACCTCGTCAAGGCCTTACACAACACTAAACCCCTCGTTCCCATCAACTATGAATCTGATGATCCTGTGATCTTAGTGGTCGACACTTCCTACATAGCGGTCGGTTTCTACCTTTGCCAGTGCACTACTGACAATCACAAGCAACGTCGCTATAACCGCTTCGGTTCCATCACCCTTAACAAATGCGAAGCCTGCTTCAGTCAACCCAAGCTCAAGCTTTACGGTTTGTACAGAGCCCTGCAGGCATTACGCATGTACCTCCTAGGCGTTAGGAACCTTATCATCGAAGTCGACGCCCATTACATCAAAGGTATGCTGCAGAACCCTGACATTCAGCCCTCAGCTAGTATGAACTGCTGGATCATGGCCATCCTTATGTTCCACTTCGAGCTCGTACACGTCAAAGGGACCTTTCATGGACCCGACGGACTTTCGCGACAACCGTTACAGCCTACCAAACCTCCCCCAGACGATACCAACAACGACATCTTCGAAGATTGGATTGATCGTATGCACGGATTCATGCACCATGTTCAGTTACCGACCACCCTTGCCCGCTCCGCCTCTACCGTCCCGCGTTTACCCCCACTCGCCCATTACCGTCCGACTCTAGCGACACTCGTTAACGACACTGTTCCTCTTACCAAAGTCTCAACTCCACCCATTACCGACCCCCTTTCCTATGACAACGTCCCCTGCTCACCAAAGGCCCTTGCCGGCGACAAAAGAGTTCAACTCGTCCAGCAGTGGCTTACCAACTTCAAGCAACCGCCAGGCCTTAACGACAAAGCCCTCGCTACCTTCCTTCGCTATGCTAGCGGCTTCTTCCTCGCTAACGGCAAGCTTTGGCGACGCAATCGTAATGGTGAGCACAAGCTCTTCATAGCGCCTGACTCACGACTTCGTATTCTGCACGCTATGCATGACAACCTCGGACATCGTGGTCTGTTCACTACAAGAGCCGCCCTGTTAGAGCGCTTTTGGTGGTCACAGGTAGCGGCCGATATTGTTTGGTACATTTGCTCGTGCCACATTTGCCAAGTCCACCAAACAACCAAAGTCCTCATACCGCCTACCGTCACTATCCCCACCGCCTTATTCAGCAAAATCTACATCGACACCATGTTTATGCCGCCTTCGAACAAGTTCAAGTATATCATCCAAGGATGCTGTTCACTAATCCACTATCCCGAATTCCGCATGCTCGCTCGCAAAAATACCGACGCTATTGCTAAGTGGCTCTTTGAGGACATCATCTGCCGCTGGGGTGTCCTTAACAAAATCATTACCAATAACGGTCCCCCCATCATTAAAGCCGTCGCCTACCTTGCCAAGAAGTACCACATCAACCACATTCGCATATCCGGTTACAACAAACGCGCTAACGGTATCGCTGAACAACCTCACTTTGATGTTCGACAAGCCCTCTTCAAAGCCATTAATGGGGGCCAGTCCAAGTGGAGCTCAGCCGCTTACTCTGTCTTCTAGTCAGAACGCGTTACCATCTGCCGCCGCATGGGTTGCTCCCCTTACTATGCCGCTACTGGTACTCATCCCCTATTCCCTGCCGACATCATAGAAGCGACCTACCTCCAGCCACCTCCCAATTCCCTGTTAACGACTACCGACCTCATCGCCCAACGCGCTATCGACCTCCAATGCAGACAAGCCAATCTCAACCGTTTACACGATACCGTCCTTACCGCCTGCCAGTTAGCGGCTCTCCGTTTCGAACAAGAGCACGCCGCTACCATTCGAGACTACAACTTCAAGCAAGGAGACCTAGTATTGATGAGGAATACACGCATTGAAGTCACCCATAACAAGAAGATGCGACCTCAATACTTAGGACCGCTAGTGGTAATCTCACATAACCGTGGAGGCGCTTACATTCTCTGTGAACTAGATGGATCCATACTCCACCGACCGGTAGCCGCCTTTTGCTTAGTCCCTTATTTCGCCCGCGACCACATCCCTCTCCCTACCAACACCTTTGACATCGATACCGACCATTTAAGAATGCTAGAAGAAACTGACTTACTCGATGATGAAGACTCCCTTAATCACGACGACTCATTGGACAAGGCCGCCGGAGAAGATTAGAAAACACCATTTCCACTATACACCCCACTCACCGTTAAACTCCCCGAAAACCTTAACAGCTCTCGATAATCCCTTATTTCTATTGTTTCGTTCCCTCTTTCATCTTTACTTACTTCGCTTCTATTCATCATAGACTTTCTTTCTACATACGCTTGCCGACATATACGCCAACCGTTAAGCCCTCTATTTACTCTTTTCAACTTGTCACCACCGTTCCCCATTCGCCTTTCGTTAAGACGCAGACGTTAAGCGACGTTGCACAAGCGCCATGATGATCTACTGAGCGTTTATCTTTTTCCACCGTTTATTTTTCTTTTGTTTCTTTCGCTTCGATTTTTCACTCCGCCTTTCGTTAAGACGCAGTCATTAAGCGACGTTGCGCAAGCACCATGATGATCTACTGAGTGTTTATTTTATTTGACTGTTTACTGCCTTTTGCTTCGACCCTTCACTATCTGTTTGACTTCTCTTTTTGGCACTTCCATTTCCTTTGACCGCTATTCTTACCGGTCAACTGCATCTCCAAGAAAATACTTTATTAAAAGACCCCTTAAGGGGGTCAGCCTCCAACAAGAATACAACAAGGACAAACATAGATTTTTTTTAGGAGCTGCCAGAGGTGAAGTCGTCATCGGTCGGGATAGGCAGATCGCCCGACTCTCCCCAATACTCCTCTGTCACCCCCGCCTCTGCCTGCCACGCAATAAAGGCGTCGCAATCGTCCTGGTATTGCAAAAGGGCACCCCGTGCCCACGTCAACATGCTAATCTGAGCTCGTGCAGCCCGCAGGTCGTTCTCCACAGCTCCCATTTCCCTCCCCATCAGCCAACAGATCTCTGCCGCTCAAGACTGGTAACGCTCCAAGTCGCCCCGAGGATCAAAGGGGAGAGGGACTGGTAAGTCCTCACCCAACCATTGGATCTCCTCTTCCTCAACGGTGGGTTGCGGGGGAGTCCCGAAGTCGGATGGCTAAAGAAGCCGTTAATGTTAACAAACTAACGCTAAGAGAGAGGCCACTTACCGACTTCCTTGTTGTTGCTTGGCCCGTCCCGTCCACCATCTTGACCTCGGGCGTCTCCGTCTCGACCGGCCTGGCGGTAACGGACCAACCGTTAGCGATAGCTGGGAAGTCTAACAAGTCAGCCACTTACCGGCTACTGCTGGGACCTGCTACTGGCCCTGTCTCCTCTGCCACTTCTTCACCACCCAGGCTCCTCTCGATGGCCTTCTCCACTGCCGCCCTCTCCTCTGCCGGGGTCACGTCTCGCGACGCCTCGGCCACTCCTTCGTCACCCGACTCTATCCGGCGCCGTTTGGACCCCCTTGCTGGCGTCGGGGCCTCGTCATCGCTTGACTTGACCACTGAGCGACTCCTTACTGCCCCTTTGCCCTTAGCGGCGCCCTCCGTTACCACCCCCTCTTGACGCGTGGGCAGAGTCAACATCGTCTTCTTCACTGCTATGGCCTGACTGGTCGCGTTGAGCTCCCGCTGCCCTTCCAGATACCGTCTCGCCGCTTGCACCAAAGCAGCCCCCTCTGCCTTCTTCCCCTTGTGGCCCCCGCGGCGACCCCATAGCAACTTCCCCCATACCAAACAACCCTTGCTCACCTCGTTACAGCGGTAGCAAGGTAGGTTGCCGGTCAGGTACCAGCAACCCTCAGGATCGTTGAGGGCCCAGCAGCCATCGCACTACCAACAGAGCCGTTAGCCATTTATGTTACCAAAGGAGATCAGTAAAGAGGCGCTTACCGCTCCCACCCTCTCAAGAAAGGCGGCCCTTGCAGCCGGCGCCGCTAACTTCCTCTCCTTCCTTTGCCCAACCCGTTCCCCTGCACCTGCTCCCATGTCGAGAACTGCCGAGGGCAAGCGCCCACGCAGCAACTTCTTCAACTCCTGGTCATTAAACGACTCGGGAATGGCGATCTCCTCTTCACTCTCAGTGTCGCTACCCACTGCCTTCTCCTTGCCTTTGCTTTTCGTTGGAGTCTAGCGAAAGTCGTTAGCACTTAGCGGCTACGAGGCTAGATGTTTTTCTTACCAGCTCCTCGTTGTCATCATCATCCCCTCTCGCGCGCTCTTTGCCCTTTAACGACCGCTGCAAGCGTCGACCGTTAAAGACCGTACCGGCCGTAACAAAACCGTCGACCTTACCTTTGGAACCGTCATTGTCCTTGTCTTCGCCGCCAGCCTGGGAGTCTTTGGAGTCTGTGGCAACGCTGGCAACTCCGCTCCAGCGCTACCGGCAGCTCCTCCCTGCCGGCTCAACCCCTCGCCACAATCCTCCCTTGTCCTCGAACTGGCCGACGCCATTGGATCCTTGGGCGGGTGCTGAAAGAAAAACTGCTCGTCAAAAGAGAGTTCATCAAACAACTGGAAATACCTTAACAACGCCGCTAAGTCATAGCGACACCGATGATACTTACTGTCATCGGCTCCGCCGCTCAATCTCCATCGCTCCTTCTGGTACCGTACCCTGAACGCTACCGTTAGCATACTGAACGAGACATTAAGAAACGAAGAACTTACAAAATGTTGGTCGAAAGGCCGCATCCAGGCCTCCTCCTTGTACTTGGCGTATAACGCCCGGCACTCCTCCCCGACCGCCGCTTGCTCCGTCCACGTGACCCCGCTCCCTCCTGCCGACTCAAACCAATGCAGGTAGGTCAACAGAATTGATGTTACCGCCAACTCCGGATTGGTCGCGAGCAGGGCGCGCCCCATTGACAGGACCTTTGGCGCCTTCTCGAGGAATTCCTGGGCAGCCACAAAACGCGCGAAGGTAGTCGAGTAGTTGAAGAAGGTGGGCACCGACATGGTAATGCGGAAATGATGAAGTCCAAAGGATCGCTGGAGATTATTTATGGTTTTTTCGGTATGGCGCACGGACCAAGACCCCCCACATGGACCATGCTTAACGATCACGAGACTTTGAGGATTTTCCTTTGACTGGGGACAGTCAGTTTTTCAGTCAAGGGGAGATGATACGACCTGGTCAGCGCTGGCTGCCCAACATCAACAAGTCGAACCAAGCACGTGACCTCAGCACGTGACCGATACTGACCGACCACTAATGACACCGACCATTACTGACCATTCCCTTAACGATCCAGCCAACCTTGCGACAATCCGGGCCCCTCTCTACGGCCCCCGACAGGCATTATCACATGCGGCCACTACACTTACTATCTATTGCCGGTTTCCCCTATTATCACATGCAACCACTACGCTTACTGTCTATTACCGGTTTCCCCTTTTATTGCCTTACTCCCAACATACATTATCACATTATCACATGCAACCGCTACGCTTACCACCTATTACCAGTTTCCCCTTTTATCTACCGTCTTACTTACCTATAAATACTGCCCTGTCAGTAGCTAAAGAACATCGAATCGTACCAGAGTCTAGTCCCCACTTCAGGCTACGCTTAAGATCTCATTCACGCCCTTGCTTTGTTAACGGCTGATTTGGGTTTACCCAGTCTCCTTCGCTCCTCGCGCTCAGCCTGACAGTATTGTTGGACTAGCACTCGTCGCCTTCGTCAAGCACCATACGGGTGCCCTCACTTCGCTTTCATCAAGCACCATATGGGTGCCCTCGTTTCGCCTTCGTTAAACGCTAGCGCTTACGGCTAGCGGCTCATATATTTCCGTTAACTCTTCTGCTATTCCTTAATGACCTTTTGGGTCTTGGACAGATTTCTCACTTAGCGACGATTCGGCGCAGACACTAGTGGCCACACCGTCCTCTCTTACTGCTCTCTCACATTTCCTTACTGACTCCGACCTCTTGTCTCCTTACCGGGTTTCTGGGACTTTGCTTGACTCCTCTCACACACACGTAACGCTACTACTTGCTAGCTATCTCTATCTGGCTGGTCTTGTTGGTTGTTTCCTGCACGGCAGCTAGGCGGCAAGTCAGCGCATCACTGTTGCACCTGAGTCAGCATAAGTTGGGATCTCGTGGTTTGTGCCGGGGAAGACAAATGCCTTTGTGGGGGTTTCTATGGTCGACAGGTATGTTTCCAGGGGTTGATATTTCTGGTCATATATGGCGGCGGGGGCAAACTGCGTGTTTGTCACCAAGGCATAGGTGGTCTGAGGGGAAACTGGAGTTGGCGTTGTTGATGCCATGTTTGTGGCAGGGGTCTGTGTTTTTGGAGTTGCCGGGACAGGTGTGGCGTTACGTTTACGTCCGAAATTGGGGGGGAACTGACCCTCCTTCCCACCTCCTCTCCAATAACAGTTTTTCAATGGTATGTCCCGTGCGTCCACAGTTCGAGTTGGTGCACACCAGCTTATTCTGAGGTTGTGGGGATTTTGCAAGGAGCGCTGTGGAGTTGGATTTTGTGCCTGACATGAGGTGCTCTTTCAACCGTTCCCAATGGACATTCAATCTGGCAATGAGTTCAACAGATGTTTTGGTTGACTGGAGTGACGCAATGATGTAGTCCCATGAAGCAGGAAGAGATGAAATAACAATCACTCTGAATTGATTGTCTTTAATCTCAGCTCCCTTTTTGACTGCATGGTTCCATTTCAGGCGGAGGTTATTTATGTGCTCCTGGAAGTCCATCCCATCCAAATACTTTGTTGCTCTCAGGGCGTTCTCTGCCGTGTTAGCTCCAAGATCTGATATGGTTCCATATGATGCCTTCAACGTTTCCCAGGCCTTTGCCGCAGTGTCTGACATTTTGATCCCGAGACCCACAGGGTTTTTTGTGTTATAAACAATAAGTGCCAGTGCCCATGCATTTCGGACTTTCCATTCCTGGTGTGAGGGGTTTTTGTCCCACCATTCCGTTGCCAGAGGGGCAGGGACTGTCATTTTGGGGTTTGGTGCCTCTAAGGTTCCATCAAGGTATCCTTTGGCACCTTTTAATCCTGCTGCCAAGAGTACTCGATCTCTAAACATAGTGTAGTTCGTCCCGTCGATTAAAAATTCCTCTGGGAATGTGGGGGGATTACTATTTCCCCCGGATGAGGTTGTGGAAGTCATGTTGTCAAGGGGTGTGTTTGAAAGTAAGTGTCTTTTGATGAACGTAGGCGCTTTACGGGGCCTATAACCTGTAACGCTAAGTAAGTACTACTGCTACAGATCAGAAGTAAGTAGTAGTTCGTTGTAGATAAAGTAATTTTACGTACCCTCAGTCTTTTGGAAAAATGACTGAGGGTTCGGAAGGGCAATCCTTCCGATAGAGGGTTGGGTGGCTGAGAAAACTATACAGGTCGATTGTGCTCAATCGACCTAGAGAAGTAAGCAAGTAAATACAATAAGAAATAGAAAAGTTTAGATATGCTGCTGCCATAGCGTTGAGTCTATTTCCACAACAACAATTTACGTTAGTTTGTGTCATGACAATTGACAGGATTGTCCATGTGAGGTCTTGTAGTATTTGTAGGTCACAATCTGATGATAAATCATCAAAGAACTAATGCATAGTTACGTGATTGAAGCAAAGAGATTCCTGTCACAAAAGAATCGGGCCAGAGCTTTAGAAGATTGTGAAGATATTTTATATTACCGAGCCAAATACTTTTGAATGCCCATCAGTGCATGGAGTTTTCTTCAGCTTGGGGGGAGACAATTGCAAGTTCTTGTAAGCTCATGTGGTCCCGGATCCATTACGCAAGTTCATCACCCAGAGGCTGGTGCTTGCGTTCAAGTCTTTCATGAGGTTCATCAGCCTGCTACTTATTTCCTGCCTCTCGGCATCTCTACAGGGTACTCTAGCAACTCCAACTCAAGATTATGCCCAAGCTGTCCTAGGGGACAACCGCAAACATACACTGGGAGGATTCCCCA
>QGOB01001628.1:0-15915 GCA_003313055.1 Termitomyces sp. MG145
AGGTCTACAACATGTCTGAAGTGGAGCTCCATGCCCTCAAGGACTACCTCGACAAGATGCTTGGCAAGGGATTCATCCAACCCTCAAACTCCGCCGCCAGAGCACCCATGCTATTTGCAAAGAAGAAGGACGGCTCCCTCTGACTTTGCGTCAACTACTGGGGACTCAACAAAGTCACCAAAAAGAACCGGTACCCCCTCCCCCTCATCAGCGACCTCGGCAACCATCTCCACAGTGCCAAAATCTACACCAAAATAGACCTCCGGTCGGGCTACAACAACGTGCGCATAGCTCCAGGACACGAGTGGAAGACTGCCTTCTGCACCCGCTACAGACTCTTCAAATACCTCGTCATGCCCTTTGGAATGACCAACTCCCCCGCTACCTTCGAATACTTCATGAACGACATCTTCCATGACATGAGCGATGTCTTTGTGATCGTGTACCTCGACAACATCCTCATCTACTCCGACTCCCTCGATGACCACCAGAAGCACGTGCGCCAGGTCCTGGAATGTCTCTGGAGATACCATCTCCATTCCAAACCAGAGAAGTGCACCTTCCACGTCACGGAGGTAGAGTATCTGGGTGTGATAGTCTCCCCAGATGGAGTGCGCATGGACCCAGCCAAGATCCAGGCTATCCTTGATTGGCCACCCCCCCAGAACGTCAAGGAGGTGCAATCCTTCCTGGGCTTCGCCAACTTCTACCGCCAGTTCATCGATAACTACTCCGGCATCACAAAACCTCTCAACCGGCTCACCTGGAAGGACACTCCATGGAATTGGGACAGCAAGTGCCTCCTTCCTGGGCTTTGCCAACTTCTACTGCCGGTTCATCGATAACTACTCTGGCATCACAAAACCCCTCAACCGGCTCACCCAGAAGGACACTCCGTGGAATTGGGACAGCAAGTGCCAGAGCATATTCAAACTTCTCAAATCCATCTTCACCTCCACCCCAATCCTCCGGCACTACAACCCCTCCCTCCCCATTGTCTTGGAATGTGACGCCTCTGACTATGCCATCGCCAGCATCCTCTCGCAGATGGACCCTGGCAGCAGCGAGCTCTGCCCTGTCGCCTTCTACACATGCTTGTAAGGGGACAACCCCTAGAGACCATCCTTTCCTTTTTCTATTCTTTTTCCCCTTCCTTTTCCCTTCTGTTTCCCTTTAGATACTATCTGTACATATTGTGTCCGCATTTCTGATCACCTGACCTTGCTCTCAAGGTCATCTGATCCCTTCCTGGTCATCTGACTTCTCCAGACCACCTGACATTGCCAGAGTCACCTGATGGTCATTACCAATCCATTCTCTGGCAATGTCCGAGTTTTTATCTTTTTATTCCCACAGTATTTTTTCAGTGGCTTCTGTGTATTATATAGTTGATTCCCACGGTAATTGGGCCCAGGGCTGCCAGTTCCTGACAGCATGCAAGCTGTACATCAGTCTGAATGTCTCTTCTTTTACCAACTCTGCTCAGACAATCAAATGGGCGCTGTCGTATATGAATGCAGGTAGAGCAGCCAATTTAGCACAGGAGATCTTGGAGGATGACGCGCACATGTTCCCTGACTGGGCTGCATTTGAGTCTTGGTTTCTCACTGAGTTCATGCACCCTGATGAAGCCCAGTGCGCCGCCCTCACGCTAGAAGGGACCTCCTACTACTAGCAGGGACAGACACTGGATGCATATGTTGATGGGTTCAAGCTACTGGTCCGGCGCTCAGGTTTTCCTAGGTCCTCGCAGCTAGTTCTCCGCTTCTGCCAGGGACTAGACTCCCTGATCCATTGACAGATCAATGGTATGGTGGAAGGACGTCCCCGGGATGATGACATCAAAGGTTGGATTGTAGCTGCACGCCTCATTGACCAGAACGCTCATGCAGACTGCCAATTTGAGTCATTCCACCCCTCTTGACCTCATCAGCCAGCACCCGCTCCTCCCACCATATCCATTGTCCGTTGGGCCCCCGCTCCCCTACCAGCTCCTCCTAGTGCTTCACCAGCACACGCCTCTGCATTCAGCGCCCCAGCAGCTGCTCCGCCTGCTAAGATCCCCATGGGAATTCCTATGGACATCGACGCTGGTCAGAAGAAAGGAAGCATCCCTCCTTCAGTATGCTGCCGCTGTGGACAGTCTGGTCATTGGGCTCGCAGCTGCCCTCAAGGGTTGGACGTCCGTTGCTTGTCTGCTGATGAGCGTGATGCTCTCATTATGGAGCTCCTTGCTGCAAAGGATGCGTCAGGAGTTCGCTCCCCCGAACAATCAGAGCCAGCGCCAGTCAAAGAGGAGGAGGAGGAGGTGGTAGAGGATTTTTAGTACCGCAGTGGATGGACCGTACGCCTCCACTGCCAAGCTCCAATCGATTTGCATGCCTGTCCGTAGAATCAGAGAATACAACTCTCACTTGTGATCCCTCTGCATGCAAATTAATTGAAGCCCCTTCAGACGTACTACCCTCTCTTCCCCCTCCTTCCTCTGAACCTTGGCCCCGCATGCGCATTCCCCCTTGGGAGCGTTGTCTTCCCCGACGCTATACGGTAGCCTCCACTCCATCCGCCACCTCCCTATCCCTTGACATTGAACTGGAGACCACTGACACCCAGCAAGTACAGCGGGTCCATGCGCTTCTGGACAGCGGTGCTACTGGCCTCTTCATGGATGCTGCCTTTGTTGAGCGGCACAGGCTGACAACGCGACTGCTTGTACAACCCATCCCTGTATACAACATTGATGGTACTCTCAACGAAGCTGGCTCCATCTGATGTGTAACTGAGTGCATCCTTCGCTACTGTAATCACACAGAAAGAGCAGTGTTTGCAGTCACCAGCCTTGGGAAGCAGGAGGTCATCCTCGGATACACCTGGCTATGTTTGCACAATCCAGAGATTGACTGGTCTACTGGGGAGGTCAAGATGAGTCAATGTTCATGCCACTGCTCAGCCTGCGCTGAAGAAGCATGGGTAGAGAAGCGTGCACGGGTCCGAGAACGAGCTGCCATTCGAGCCTGTCAATGGGGTCCCCTCCCTTGTCCAGATCTAGACCTTTTGGATCCTCCTCCCCTAGCATTCCCTCATAAGGAGGCCCCTCACAAGGATGCACCAGGGCCAGGGGGTGAAACCAAGTTGGAAGACCTGAACAGTGGTGAGTTTCAAGGGACCCCAGAGCCTGACACTGCCGACAAAGTCATTGAGGAAGGTGATTGGATTTGGGCTGCCCTGCCACACCAGCCACCAATCTCAGTGGCAATCCATGCCAGTCAGACTACCTCTCAGCGACTTGCTGAAGCCTTCACCAAGAATGCACAACCCAAGTCTTTCCAAGATGCCGTACCAGACTACCTCCATGACTTTGAGGACGTGTTTTCCAAGACTTCCTTCGACTCCCTTCCAGAGTGCAAGCAGTGGGATCACGCTATTGAGTTGACCCCAGAAGCAGAGCCCTCCAACTGTAAGGTCTACCCACTGGCGCCTAAGAAACAGGATGAATTGGATGCCTTCTTGCAGGAGAATTTGGAGTCTGGCTGAATACACCCATCCAAGTCCCCCATGGCTTCTCCAGTCTTCTTCATCAAGAAGGAGGATGGCTCCCTCCGCTTGGTGCAAGACTATTGTGTCCTGAACGCTCTCACTGTGAAGAATCGCTACCCCCTTCCCCTCATCTCTGAGCTCGTCAACAACCTCCACGGCACACGGTACTTCACTAAATTGGACATCCACTGGGGCTACAACAACATGCGCATCAAGGAAGGAGATGAGCGGAAGGCTGCCTTCCAAACCAACTGGGGGCTATTTGAACCACTGGTCATGTTCTTTGGCCTCACAAACAGCCCAGCTACCTTCCAGACCATGATGAATGACATCTTCAGAGACCTCATTGCAGAAGGTGTGGTGTGTGTATACCTGGATGATATCCTCATTTTCACAAAGACCCTAGAGGAGCACCGCCACGTCGTACGTCTGGTTCTGGAACGCCTCCGCCAACACCAGCTTTATCTCAAGCCTGAGAAGTGTGAGTTTGAACAGACCCGGGTGGAATATCTTGGACTCATCATCTCGCATGGAACAGCTGAGATGGACCCGGTGAAGGTAGCTGGAGTGGCAGAATGGCCTGTACCTCAGAATAAGAAGGAGGTGCAATCCTTTTTAGGGTTCACCAACTTCTACCGGCGGTTCATTCAGGACTTTTCACATCATGCTTGCCCACTCTCCAATCTGACTTCCAAAGACCAGCCCTGGCAGTGGACGGATGCCTAGCAGACCGCGTTTGACACCTTAAAGCGGGCAGTGACCTCACAACCTGTTCTCATCTCACCAGACAATAACCTGCCATTTTGAGTGGAGGCAGACAGCTCTGACTTTGCCACTGGAGCGGTTCTATCCCAACAGTCAAAGGAAGATGCAAAGTGGCACCTAGTGGCCTTCTACTCCAAGAGTCTCAATGCAGTGGAGCGCAATTATGAGATTCATGATAAGGAGATGCTGGCTATCATCCACACCTTTGAGGAGTGGCGGCATTTCTTAGAAGGGGCCCAGCATCAGTTTGAAGTCTGGACTGACCATGAGAACCTTGAGTACTTCCGCACTGCAAAGAAACTCAACCGCTGACAGGCCCACTGGTCCCTCTACCTGGCTAACTTTGACTTCTCCCTTCATCATAGGCCTGGCCGGAGTATGGGCAAGCCAGATGCTCTATCACGTCGCGCTGACCATGGCACCGGAGCTGGTGACAATGACAACATTGTGTTGCTCAAGCCAGAGTTCTTTGCAGTAAGGGCACTTGAGGGTCTGGTGATTCAGGGCAAGGAAGTGTCCATTCTGGCAGACATCCGGAAGGGCAACCACGAGGGACTCCAGGAGGATGTAGTGGCCAAGGCAGCAGCAGCGCTCAAGGCAGGTCGACTGACAGGGACCCGCTCTATCCACAGCCAGGAGTGGCGATCAGACCAAGGGATCCTCACCTTTCGGAGGTGTATCTATGTGCCAAACAACCCAGAGTTACGCCGACAGATCATAGAGCAGCACCATGACTCCAAGGTCGCAGGGCACCCTGGACGCTGGAAGACTCTGGAGCTGGTATCACGGAACTACTGGTGGCCCCAGATGTCACGGTATATTGGGACCTACATGAGCACCTGCGACATGTGTCTCCGGACCAAGCCCTCCTGCCAAGCACCTATTGGCGAGCTACATCCCCTCCCTATTCCCAATGACCAGTGGAGTGTAGTTTCAGTAGACTTCATCTCTGAGCTACCAGATGCCCATGGCTACAATGCTATCTTAGTGGCGGTGGATAGTGTAGGGAAGCGAGCGCACTTCATCCCCACCACCACCACTTGTTCCGCCTTGGGTGTGGCCAACCTGTACTGGAAGAATGTCTGGAAGCTCCATGGTCTCTCAGATGCCTTCATGTCCAACCAGGGTCCTCAGTTTATAGCAGAATTTACCAGGGAACTATACCGCCTGCTAGGGATCAAACTCCAAGCCTCTACATCATATCACCCTCAATCAGATGGTCAGACCGAGCGGGTCAACCAGGAGTTGGAACAGTATCTCCGGATCTTCTGCAGCGAGCGACAGGGTGACTGGGACGAACTCCTTCCAGATGCAGAGTTCCAGTACAACAATCATGTACACTCTGCAACGCAGGCCACCCCATTCATGCTGGACACTGGACGTAACCCTCGCATGGGCTTTGAGCCCTGCCAGCGCCCTTCCCAGAACAAGTCAGTGACGGAGTTTGTGGATCGCATGAAGGAGGCACAGGAGGAGGCCAGAGCGGCATTAGCCAAGGCCAAGGATGACATGGCCAGATACTACAACCAACGCCAAACTCCAGCACCAGAATACCAAACAGGGGATAAGGTCTATCTTGACGCGGAGGACATCCAGACCACGTGCCCATCCAAAAAGCTCTCCCACAAGTTCCTTGGCCCATATACAGTACAGCGTGCAGTGGGGCATCTGGCTTATCGCCTGCGCCTGCCCTATTCAATGCGGAACATCCATCCAGTCTTCCATGTAGTCAAGCTCTGTCCCACTGTCACTGACCCAATTCCAGGGTGCTGGACAGCTCCTCCACCACCACCAGTCATTGTGGATGATGAAGAGCACTATGAGGTAGAGGCAATCTTGGACAGTCGCATGTTTCGCCACAAGCTTCAGTACTGAGTGAGGTGGAAGGGCTATGGTTATGAGGATGCATCTTGGGAGTCAGCTGAGGATGTCCGGGCACCACTGCGGGTGAAGGAATTCTATGAGCAGCATCCAGGCGCCCCTAAGAGCATCCGGGGCCTGTATACACTTTCTCCAGCACTTTTCCAGTCTGTTTGGCCTTGCCACCATCCAGTGCATCAAGACGCTGCACCCTAGAGGGAGGGTGATGTAAGGGGACAACCCCTAGAGACCATCCTTTCCTTTTCCTATTCTTTTTCCCCTTCCTTTTCCCTTCTGTTTCCCTTTAGATACTATCTGTACATATTGTGTCCGCATTTCTGATCACCTGACCTTGCTCTCAAGGTCATCTGATCCCTTCCTGGTCATCTGACTTCTCCAGACCACCTGACATTGCCAGAGTCACCTGATGGTCATTACCAATCCATTCTCTGGCAATGTCCGAGTTTTTATCTTTTTATTCCCACAGTATTTTTTCAGTGGCTTCTGTGTATTATATAGTTGATTCCCACGCTTCTGGGGCCCCAGAAGCGTCCACAGCCTGGCATAGGGATTCCTCAGACTTATTCTCTTTGGATATCCCTCTGCCAGGTGAGTAGCTAGCTCCTGTACACTGTAGCCACTTGCTAATACATCTTTGGATATCCCTCTGCCAGCTGTGTGACTTCCACAGCTCTCTGAGGTCACCCTTACAATGCTCAATGATCCTGGCGGAGCTCAACTATGACATCTACAACAAGGAGCTGCTTGTCATAGTCGAGGCCTTCAAGCAATGGCAAGTCTACCTTGAAGGGGCACCCCACTGCATCCAGGTCTACTCCGATCACAACAACCTCCAATACTTCACGACCACAAAACAGCTCAGCCGCCGCCAAGCCTGGTGGTTGAAGACCCTCTTGGAGTACGACTTCACCATCCACTACCGCCCTGGCCACCTCGGAGCCAAACCCGATGCCCTCACCCGATGTCCGGACATTTACCCAAAAAAGTCATTTGAGGCAGAGTGGAACTCCTTCAACCACCGAGTCATCATCCCCCCGGAGCACCTTCATGCCATGGCCATGCTGATCATGAATGAGGAAGGAATCCTACACCAAATCCGCAATGTACCCCCGAACCACTTCTTCACTCAGCACAACCCCTGGAACACCCCAGAAGACACCCCGCCGACCCCATCCACCTTCACCCTATCCCCTGACAACTCCCTCCTCCTCTGGGACAGTCAAATCTATGCCCTGGACCACAAAAAGATATGTCTTGATATCCTCCAACAACATCACGACCACAAGCTATGGGGACACCCGGGAATCTGCAAGACTGTTCAGCTTATCTCCCGGACCTACTTCTGGCCCGGACTCAAGCACAATGTCACCTGGTATGTCCAAGCCTGTGAATCCTGCCTCCGGGCCAAAGTCCCCCGTCACCACCCCTATGGTCTCCTTAAACCCCTCCCCGTCGGCCGCCTCCCCTGGTCGTCGATCTCCCTGGACCACATTGTCGAACTCCCCAACTCCAACGGCTTCGATGCCACACTCATAGTAGTCTGCCACCTCACAAAACAAGCCATCTTCATAGCGTGCCACACTACCGATGATGCTCTGGAGTTTGCCCAGATCTTCCTTGAGCATGTGTTCTCCAAGCACGGGCTCTCCGATGACATCATTTCCGACCACGGTTCCCTTTTCATCTCCCAATTCTGGCAGTCCCTGTGTAAGGCCCTGGAAATAAAAACTAACCTATCCACTGCCTATCATCCAGAGACTGACAGACAGACCGAATGCGTGAACTAGACCTTGGAGCAATACCTCTGCCTCTACATCAACTACCAGCAGGACAATCGGTGGCACAACCTGCCCCCCCCCCCCTCCGCCACCAGAGTTTCCCCTTTCTACACCAATAAGGGTTACCACCCCTGGCTCTGTAAGGGTGACCTCTGGAGGCTATGGCACAATCACACAGCTGGCAGAGGGATATCCAAAGTATATTCAGTACTGTACAGTGTCTAAGAACATAACTACTCACCTAGCAGAGGAATATCCAAAGAGAACAAGTCTGAGGAATCCCTATGCCAGAGTGGACGCTTCTGGGGGCTCAGCAGCATGGGAGCCAACTGTACAGTACACATAAGCCACTGGAAAATGATATGATGTATGGAAAAACTAAAAGGGGTAAAAACTCGGACATTGCCAGAGAACTGATTGGTAAGGACCATCAGGTGACTCTGGCACATCAGGTGATCAAAAATGCAAACAGAATGAAAGGAACAGAAGGGAAAAGGATAGGGAGAAAGAATAGGAAGGAAAAAGGAAGTGGATGCAAATGAGGGGTCCCCTGACATCACCCCCCCTCTAGGATGCGGCGTCTTGATGCATTGGGTAGAAGAAGTTCCGGATGGCTGTATCAACCGGTGAGATGTGATAAACCCCTCGAATGGCCTTGGGTGCGTTAGGATGCTGCTGGTAGAAGTCCTGAACTAGCTGTGGCACCCAAACATTCTCCTGTGGTTCCCAGGATACATCTTCCAGACCATAGCCCTTCCACTTTACCTTGAACTGCAGTTTCTGCCGGAATAAGCGGCTGTCCAGTATCTTCTCCACCTTGTACTGTTCTTTGTTATTGACCAATACTGGCGGGGGCGGTGGTCTGGGACGACGGCCTGGGATGGGGTCAATTGGTGCTGGAGAGAGCTTCACCACATTGAACACTGGGTGGAGTTGACACAGACTGTTGGGGAGATGCAGTCGATAAGCCATGGGGCCCACTTGCTGTTCTACTGCAAATGGTCCCAGATGACGGTGTGACAGTTTCTGTGAAGGTCGTGTCGTGGTGATGTCTGACGCATTGAGGTAGACACGGTCTCCTGGTTGATACTTGGGAGCGGCAGTACAACCACGATCATAGTATCTGGCCATATCATCCTTGGCCTTTGTCAGCGCTGCCTTTGCCTCCTCCTGGGCTACTCTCATCCTATCCACAAAATCATTCACTGCGTCATTGCTGGAAGGGCGTGCTCATGGTTCAAAACCCATGCGGGGGTGACAGCCTGTGTCCAAGAAGAAGGGGGAGAACTGAGTTGAGGTGTGGACATGATTGTTATACTGGAACTCTGCATCTGGTAGTAGCGTGTCCCAGTTGTCTTGCCATTCATTACAGAATAGGTGCAGATACTGCTCCAGCTCCTGATTAATGTGTTCTGTTTGCCCATTGGACTGAGGATGATATGCCGTTGAGGTGTGCAGTTTAATGCCCAGGAGTCGATGCAGCTTGTGGGTGAACTCCACCACAAACTGAGGTCCTTGGTCTGAAACATAGGCATCGGACAGACTGTGTAGCTTCCAGACATTCTTCCGGTAGAGGTTGGCAGCCCCTATGGCAGAGCAGGTGGTATGAGTGGGAATGAAATGCGCTTGTTTACCATAGAGGTCCACCACCACCATGACAGCATCATACCTGTGTGCGTCTGGCAGTTCCACAATGAAATCCACGGAGGCTACGCTCCATCTTTCTGCCGGAACTGGGAGAGGGTGAAGTTGACCCATGGGAAGTTGGCATGGTGGTTTAGTCCGTAGGCATAAGTCACAAGTGCTGGTGTAAGAGCCAACATACCGTGACATCTGAGGCCACCAGTAGTTATCTGAAACCAGCTCCAGGGTCTTCCACCGGCCAGGATGCCCAGCATCATGAGAGTCGTGGTGCTGCTCAACGATGCGCCTGCGCAGCTCGGGGATGTTTGGCATGTAGATATGTCCGCGGAAGGTTAGGATGCCACCTTCCTCATGCCATTCATTGGTACGTACCAACTTTACTCCATTTCCCTTGTTAGACAGTAGTACGCAAGCTGCCTGAGCCACCACATCCTCCTGCATACCCTGTTGATTCCCCTGCCGGATCTCCTTGAGGATGTTTGCCTCATCTCCTTGGATTGCCAAGCCCTCCAGAGCACGAATGGCAAAGAGTTTTGGTTTGAGGAGGACGATGTTGTCATTATTGCCTGCCTCAGTCCCATGGTCTGCTTGCTGGGATAGTGCATCTGGCTTGCCCATGCTCCTTCCAGGCCTGTGGTGCAGCGAGAAGTCGAAGTTGGCCAGGTACAGGGACCAGCGAGCTTGCTGGCAGTTGAGCTTCTTTGCTGTCTGGAAGTACTCAAGGTTCTTGTGATCTGTCCAGACTTTGAACTTATGCCTTGTGCCCTCTAGGAAGTGTCGCTGTCAGGGGACCCCCCATTTGCATCCACTTCCCTTTCCCTTCCTATTCTTTCTCCCTATCCTTTTCCCTTCTGTTCCTTTCATTCTGTTTGCATTTTCAATCACCTGATGTGCCAGAGTCACCTGATGGTCCTTACCAATCGGTTCTCTGGCAATGTCCGAGTTTTTACCCCTTTTAGTTTTTCCATACATCATATCATTTTCCAGTGGCTTATGTGTACTGTACAGTTGGCTCCCACGCTGCTGAGCCCCCAGAAGCATCCACTCTGGCATAGGGATTCCTCAGACTTGTTCTCTTTGGATATCCCTCTGCCAGGTGAGTAGTTATGTTCTTAGACACTGTACAGTACTGAATATACTTTGGATATCCCTCTGCCAGTTGTGTGAGTTCCACAGCTCTCTGAGGTCGCCCTTACAGTTGCCACTCTTCTAATGAATGGACAATGGCAAGCATCTCCTTGTTGTGGATCTCGTAGTTCCGCTCCACGGCATTCAGGCTCTTGGAGTAGTAGGCTACAGGATGCCACTTATCATCCTTCTTTGACTCTTGAGAAAGGACTGCCCCCGTGGCAAAGTCAGAGCTGTCGGCTTCGATGCAGAAGGGAGAGTCATCGTTTGGAAAGAGAAGGACTGGTTTTGAGGTGATGGCTTGTTTGAGGGTGTCAAAGGCGCCTTGCTGTGATGCTTCCCAACGCCACATGCTATCCTTCATGGTGAGGTCAAATAGAGGATGCACATGGTGGGAGAAGTCTTGAATGAACCTCCGATAGAAGTTCATGAATCCTAAAAAGGCTTGCATCTTCTTCTTGTTCCTTGGTTTGGGCCATTCCGCTATGCCAGCTACCTTTGCAGGGTCCATCTCTGCCATTCCATGCGATATGATCAGGCCAAGATATTCGACCTTAGTCTGTTCAAATTCACACTTCTCTGGCTTGAGGTAGAGCTGGTGTTGGCGAAGACATTCCAGGACAAGATGTGTGATACGACGATGCTCCTCAAGTGTCTTGGTATAGATGAGAATGTCATCGAGATACATGCAAACAACTCCTTCTGCAATGAGATTGCGGAAGATGTCATTCATCATTGTCTGGAAGGTGGCAGGGCTATTGGTCAAACCAAAGAACATTACCAGGGGTTTGAAAAGTCCACAATTGGTCCGGAACGCTGCCTTCCACTCATCACCTTCTTTGATGCGCACATTGTTTGTAGCCCCAGCAGACATCCAACTTGGTGAAGTAACAGATTGTTAATAAGCTCAGAGATGAGTGGCAGTGGGTAGCAATTCTTGACTGTCATCGCATTCAGGATACAATAATCCTGAACCAGACATAGAGACCCATCCTTCTTCATGATGAAGAAGACTGGGGAGGCAATGGGTGACTTCGAGGGGCGGATCCGCCTGGAGTTGAGGTTCTTCTGTAGGAAGGCATCTAACTCGTCCTGCTCTTGAGGGGCTAGTGGGTAGACCTTGCAGCTAGAGGGTTCAGCCTCTGGGAGAAGCTCAATTGCATAGTCCCATTGCTTACGCCCTGGGAGCAAGTCAAAGGATGCCTTGGAAAACACGTCCTCAAAGTTGCGCAGGTGAAGGGGATGATGCTACCCAATGACTTGTGCTGGAAATTGGCTGCAAATGCCTGGGCCAACTGCTGAGAGGTGGTTTGGCTGGCCCAGATCTTGGCTTCGGTTGGAGGCAGTCTCAACATGGTAGCGTATATCCAGTCACCTACTTCAATAGCCTTGTCCGGAGACTTGGGGTCAGGAGCACTGGCAAATTCACCCTCTCTTCCATCTTCCAACTGGGATCCACATCCTACACCTTGGACGTCCTCATAGAGGGCCTCTCTATGAGGGAATGCCAGAGGGGGAGGGTCCAGAAGGTCAATATCAGAAAAGGGAAGGTGCCCCGCACAACAAATGCAGATAGCAGCATGCTCCCGGACCTTAGTTTGGCATTCAGCTCGTGCTTCTTCTGAACAGGTGGAGCAGCGCCGACATCGGCTCATCTTCACCTCTCCCTTGGACCAATCAATCTTGGGGTTGTGCTCACAAAGCCAAGTGAACCTCAGGATCATGTCCTGCTTTCCCAAACTTGTGACTGCAAAGACAGCATGTTCAGCATGTGCACAATAGCGTAGCACTAGGTCTACAATGAAGCGGATAGACCCAGCTTTGTTATGAGTGCCATCTATGTTGTACACGGGAATGGTGAGACCGTGTTGCTCCACATATGCTGCATTGATGAACATTCCCGTGGCTCCACTGTCAAGTAGGGTGGAGACATGATGTATCTGTTGGGTGTCTGCCGTTTCTACTTCTATGTTGAGGTGCAGAGAGTTGGAAGATGGTGTGGCAGCCACGATGTATCAACGAGGAAGACAATGCTCCCAGGCTGGGATACGATGATGAGATGTGGAGGAATGGAGGGGGACTCCAGCCAAATCCTCAGCTGGAGGGGTATCTTGTACGGCGGAAGGGATGCTCTCAGTCTCAGGTTCAGTCATAGAACTACTAGCAGATGTATTGGCAAATTCTACAGACAGACAGGAGAACCAATTAGCATTGAGCGGCGGAAGCGTACAACTCATCCATTGCTCCATTAAAAATCCTCTTCTGCTTCGAGAGAAGGGGCGTGGCCAACTGCCAGCTCCTCAGAGACAGTCTCCAGCACAGCAGTATCTGGTGAGGGTGCACCGACGGCATCCTTAGCGGCGAGCAGCTGCATCAGGAGCTCCTCTTGCTCTACTGGCAACAGATAGCAAACCTCCAAACCCTGAGGGCAGTAGCGTGCAAAGTGGCCAGGCTTTCCACAGCAGCGACAGAGCAGAGGGATAGACAAATGCTGACAGGAGGCATCAATGTCCATCGGGATGCCTGCAGGCAAGGGGCGAGGGGCAAGAGAAACAGGTCGGACTGCTGGGAATGGATGAGGAGCGGGATGGGTTGCGGATGTCGGATGTTGTGGGGAAGTGAGGGTGAAAGGATTGCTGGGCAAGACTGAGAGTAGGGGTGGCGTAACTCGTGTTTCAGCTCCATGAGCTGCCACTGGTCTCGAGCTACCTTGAACCAGGATTTGATGTGCTCATCACTGGGTTGACCTTCAGCCAGATTATTGATTCGGTCAATGAGAGTGGGGTGAAGGCCATCCCTGAAGGTAAGACAAAGTTGGAGACCATCCGGGTACCCAGCCTGCTCAACGAGCGCCCTAAAAGAGTCGATATACTCATCTAGCGTGCACTTCCCTTGACCATACTGGTCTCGGTCTCATAGAGAAAGTGCTGCAGTCTTTGCTGGGTCCAGAGAAAAGAACTCCACGCGGAAATTGGCCTCGAAGGATGCCCAATCCGCAAAGCTGCTTATTCCACCAGGGCATTGGAAAACTCGTAGCGCATAGGTCAATGCGCGACCAGTCTTCATGTAGGAGAGCACCCAGGTGATCTTCAGCATGTCAGAGGTGAAAGCGTCACCGGCAAGCTGGATGTAGGTGATGCAGGATTGCAGGAAACGTTTGCCTGTGGTGCGACTACCATCATAGGCATCTGGGAGTGCAGGTCGTGGAATTTTGGCGAGTGAGGGTGAGGAAACAACGCGATGAGGTAGTGAGGGTCCCGCTGGAGGTGTGGGCATCGTAGGAACTGAAGGGGATAGTGGGGGAAGGTGTTCTACAAGCGCTTGAAGAGATTGAGCGATGGTGTCTGTAGTTTGGCGCAGTCCGACAAATTCTGTGGTGTGATGGGTAAGAGAGTCTTGGGTGGCCTGCACCTGGGCTTCTAGAGCAAGCAGTCGGTTCCAGGCCTTGTCCTGGGGGCTAGAGATGCCCGAGGAATTGGCTGGGGGGACTGGTTGGGTCATAGGGGCAAACCAGGGCAATAGACAGTAAGGTGGGGGAGCTAACAGGCAGGAGTGGGGCCCTGGAGGTGGAAGAGAGGCAGACAGGGGAGCACAACTGCTTGGGTAATCCCAGACCAGTTAAAGGAGACTTGTTCTGCTGTAAGGGCAACCTCTGGAGGATATAGCACAATCACACAGCTGGCAGAGGGATATCCAAAGTATATTCAGTACTGTACAGTGTCTAAGAACATAACTACTCACCTGGCAGAGGGATATCCAAAGAGAACAAGTCTGAGGAATCCCTATGCCAGAGTGGATGCTTCTGGGGGCTCAGCAGCATGGGAGCCAACTGTACAGTACACATAAGCCACTGGGAAATGATATGATGTATGGAAAAACTAAAAGGGGTAAAAACTCGGACATTGCCAGAGAACCGATTGGTAAGGACCATCAGGTGACTCTGGCACATCAGGTGATCAAAAATGCGAACAGAATGAAAGGAACAGAAGGGAAAAGGATAGGGAGGAAGGATAGGAAGGGAAAGGGAAGTGGATGGAAATGTGGGGTCCCCTGACAGGCTCACCCTCTCCCTGAATAACATACCCTTGCACGTTGCCCACGAAGTCGCGCAAGACCTCTGGTCCCTTCACAAGTTCCTCCGGGAGGAAATTGGCACCGCCAACAAAGTCTACACCAAGCACGCCAACTCCCACCGCGAACCCACCCCCGACTGGTCCCCCGGGACTCTTGTATGGCTCGACTGACGCAACATCAAAACCCGCTGACCCTCCCCAAAGTTTGATCACAAGCACTTTGGACCCTTCAAAATCCTCTGGAAAGTTTTGACACACACCTACTGACTCGATCTACCCCCAGCCCTCAAAGGACTCCACCTGGTGTTCCACCTCCACTTCCTCGAGGAATATGCCCTGAACCCCTTCCCCGGCCAGCGACCCAAATGACCCCCGCCAATTGAACTTGAAGGTGATGCCCAATACAAAGTCAATCAAATCCTCGATTCCCAGCATCTCGGCGGACATGTCACCCTGAAGCTTCCCTGTCACCGGGCACATCCGGACCCCCGGCATCCTGGCCATCACATAACATTCCGCAACATTCCTCGCGCAAACCGTTGGCACATCACCGGGCCACCTGCTTATGTGGCGTTGACAGAGGCCACCACCATGTACCATAACCACCAACCCGCCCGATGCAAGACCACCGTGACCCGCACCAACATGCCCCAACAACTGTCATGACCCTGGGGCCGAGAACCTGCCCCGGGACCTAACCGGAGGACAATCAGATGCTATGGTCCTGGGCCAGGACCTTGCCGGGGACTTAGTGGAAGGGTAGTACATAAACCATAGGGTAGCATACAGGTTAAGTAGTCTTGATATTAACCATAGTTCTCTGTGTTTCCATAGTCTCTGTCTCTGTCTCAATCTCAATCTATTCTTGTGCCTCTCTTCTCTCTCTCTCGTCTCGTCTCTTGTCTCTTGTCTCTGTGCCTTGTATTTCCATTCCGTGACTTGTATCTCCGTTCCGTATCTTTCCTCCATTTCTCTATCTACTGTTCCATATCTCTTCCTCTCTATTTCTACTCTCTGTTCCGTGTCTCCTCTCATTCCCCGGTTACTTGACCAATCCACCCCCCATCTGTTCTGTACCTAACTCTACCCACTCCTGAACCTACCTCCAC
>QGOB01001631.1:0-36035 GCA_003313055.1 Termitomyces sp. MG145
GACACAGGTCGCCCTCCAGAGTCGTGACACCGAGCAACTCTCGTGGCGGGCCCGACAGGCCTCGCACACCGAGGAGTCCTGCCACGACCCTACCTCCAGCGCCACAAATTTGCAAGGCCCCCTCCGGCGAACACAGAAAATGCACTAGGCCCACCCAGAGTTAGCTGAGGGGACCCAACGCCAGAACATCACTCACCGGAGCACGCGCCTGACACCACTCAAGAGTCGGGGGACCCCGGACCCAAGCCAACGCGTCCGCAAGATGCTCCACCGTCGCAGCCTCTTGGGGCACCCGACGCCCAATGGGGGCAACCGGAGCAGCAGGAGGCGCCACGGGGGGGGCTGCAGGAAGCGCCGACTGCGAAGGGCCGGCCCCGGGGGTTTGCAAGCCAATCTCTGGGAAACCTCGTCAGCACGAACAATACGGCCAGATAAACATTACTCACGCCGGCTGACCATTACTGACAGTTCGCGCTCCTGCCGGTGGCGATCGTACAGGGCCCGGCGATCCTCATATTGCTGCCACACCCAGACCCGGAAGTCGTCGGAGGGAGGAGGAGTGGGCAAACCGGAAGAGGAAGAGCTGGACGAAGACATGGGGAGATGGGGGACAAGTTGCGGTGAGCCCTCCCCTTTTTATCCCCCAGGGCACCTTCTGGATGGCCGCCGTACGTCTTCGACTTCAATTCCACGAACTTCTGTGCCAGCACTAGCTTCGGATTTGAATTCCCACGGCACCGCCACCACGGCCCCCGTCTCGAAGGGTCTTGACGCTGAAGGGGGGGTAATGTCATGACCCCGCCATCTCCGGACCTCCATACACTACCCTGGCCCCAACACACACCTCCCCCACACCCCTCGCGCACCTCCGGGACCGCCAACAACCTCCCAACACTACATTGGCAACACCCGTGGCCATCTCCAAACAGATCCCCAGCCATCACCGAACCCTGGCATCTCGGCCCACATGTCACCCCAAGGCTTCCCTGTCACCGGACACACCCAGATCCCTGGCATCCCGGCCATCACATAATGTTCCGCAACATTCCTCCCGTGAACCGCCGGCACGTCACAATGCCACCTGCTTCTGTAGCGCCGAGGGATGCCCCCACCACGCACTGTGCCCGCCGACCCGCCTGACACAAGCCCGCCATAACCCGCGCCAGCACGCTCCGACCACTACCACGACCCTGGGGCTGGGAGCCAGTCCGGGGACTTAGCCGGAGGAATCAGATGTCTCGGTCCTGGCTAGAATCCTACCCGGGACTTAGCGGAAGGGTAGTACATAAACCATAGGGTAGCATACAAGTTAGGTAGTCTTGATATTAACCGTAGTTCTCCGTATTTCCGTGTCTCTGTCTCCGTCTCTGTCTCTATCTCAATCCCAATCTATTCTCTTGTCTCTCTCTCTCTCGTCTCGTCTCTCGTCTCTCGTCTCTCGTCTCTCGCCTCTCGTCTCCATGCCTTGTTCCATTCCATGACTCATTTCTCCTTTCCGTTTCTCTTCTCTGTTTCTTTACCTATCGTCCGTATCTCTTTCTCCCTTCACCCCAGTCTCCCAACCAACCCCTCCGCCTGTTCCATACCTACTCTCACCATTCCGAACCTACTTCCATCTCGATCCGTACCACTCCCCCCTCGCTACCCACTCCCTCCTTTTTGTTACGCCCCCACCCAACCCCCTGCTCTCGTGCTCCCTCATCTGGAGCACTTTCTACTTTGCGCGCGGCACTACTTGTACCCCAGAGCATCCGGACTTCCTCTGGACTACTCGTAGCTGTACCTGGAGCTTCCGCAAAGCCCCAGACCTGTACTTAGCCTCCCGAGCTTGCCTAGTAAGGACTCGCCAGTGTAGCTGAGCCCCCATCGTCAGCGGGACCTGACACTTGATTTTATTCTTATTGGGCAATCAGTGCTGACTGAGTTGTATCAGTTGCCAAAGGCTATTTGTGGAGTCTACTCCATGTCATCCACTGATGTGGCCCTCTAGGATTTTTTCTACCCCATGCATTGAGATGCCACATCCTAAGGGGAGGAGATGTCAGGGGATGTTCTGCTTATCCCCAGGCTACCTCTGGAGACTCTCCATACCACTCCCACTCATCTCCACTGCATCTCCAGGGATCCACATTCTCTTGCTCACTGGTTTCCTGGGCTTGATTGCAGAACTCCAGGAGCTCAATCATTCACCCCTGGAGTTTGATTGTTGACCTCCAGAGCTCCAGTTGTTAGCAGATTTCCCCTTTGGGGCAGCCCAGTGGCTTAGGTGTACTGTACAGTCCATTCTCATGCTCCACAAACTCTTGGGAACACCTCCTCTGGCATAGGAATTCCTCAGACTTGTAATCTTTGGATCTTCCTCTGCCAGGTGTGTAGCTACACTTGTAGAATACTGTACAGCACTGAATGCAACTTTGGATCTCCCTCTGCCAGTTCTGTGATTGAGCCATAGCTCCCAAAGATTACATTGTGGGCTACAAGTGCCAGTATTGCCTCACAATGTAGACACCAGTTACTCACATGACCATAGATTATTTTCACTTCCTGGCAGTTTTTTCCATCAACTGAATATGAGATGCCAGGAATGTGTATTAGTTATACTTACACCAATACATCTACTGAATACAAGATGCCAGCTCTCCCTGAGATTTAGCTCTGCCAACTAGACTTAGTCTGACACACCTGCACATAACTTACTGCAACTGCCTGGTGTCATAAGGGAAGGGGGTTATAGAGGGAAAAGACAGCAATTGGGAAATACATTAAAGGATGGGGATCAGAGTAGGGTATGGAGTGCAACAATGGGAGAGGCAAGAACATGAGAATGCAAGTATGAAAAGGCAAAGGAGAGATGCCATAGAGATTTGTGCATACAATCAGGGTTGAGGGTTTGACAAGAGTTGGAGCAATGACGTGTCAGGAAGTCAAGAAGGATCAGGAATGACAACAAGGAATTGGAGCAATGACACACCAGAAAGTTGAGAAGGAATGGAAATGATAACAGGGAGCAAGAAATGATGCAGGAGGGAAGGATTGATGATTGCAAAAGCAAGTGGAAAGGTATAAATACTCTGAGAGACTTAAAGGTAAGTGGTCAGTATGAGCAATATAATCTGTGCATATTTTGGAATACAAGACTATTTGTTCCTGGACTGTGAAGTGTGTTGTTAAACTTGGCACTCACACCTTTGTTACATGCCATACAGGTGCCCTTGTTTTGCCTTTATTAAGCACCATATGGGTGCTCTAGTCAAGCCTTTGTTAATGCTAGCACCTATGGCTAGCAACTCATATATTTCCATTAACTCCTCCTATATTCCTTAATGACCTTCTGAGTCTTCACAGATCTCCCAAAACCACTGCAATTTGGTAGCGACATTAACGGCCACACTGTTACCTCTTACCACACACTCTCTCCTCCTTATTGACCCCAACCTCACAATTCCTTACCAGGTTTCTGGGACTTTGCTTGACTCCTCTCACACACATGTAACACTACTACTTGCTAGCTACCCTATCTAGCTGGTCTTGTTGGTTGTTTCCTGCATGGCAGCTAGGCAGCAAGTCAGCACATCATTTTGGAGCCCACTGCAAGGGGTTCTATAGCAAAATTCCACTGGAAACTTGCCTCCAGGCTATAAACTGCTTATGTCTCATTACCAAATCTTTGCTCCCCTTTATTCCTTTTGACATTCCCCTTCCTTTGCTGTTAACACCTTTAACAACTCCACCTCCTAACCTTGAAGAGGAACTTGCTACTGCTAAGGAACTTCTTGACATTAACAAACTCTTAGAGAACTTCTGCAGTCACCACATTGACAACTTTGTCAATGCACCGCTACCATTGTTATCCCCCAACCCCTATTCCCCAGTTCAATCCATCACACTCTTACTGACACCCATTAGCTCTACTGCCATGGGTGATGCCCATCTTCCTTGTCATATGCCACCTTGTAATGACTCTACCACACCTAAATGGGATGAGAGTTGCCCATGAGGAGCTTGCCCAGTACTTCCACAAGCTTGAATATCTCTTAGCAGACTGCACCATTAACAAGGATAACCAGAAAAAGGAATACACTGCTAAGTATGTGTTGTATGACACAGTGGAGACCTGGCTTGGCTTGCTAGAGTTTAGCAACTATGCATACGCTGAGTGGAAGATAGCAGTCTTTTGTTTATACCCTGGTGCTGAGGAATCTGCCCATTACACTCTCTCCAGGACCTTGAGCGACTCGTTAACCAGACCTTCTCTGCTGGTATCTCTACTCTTGGACACTTCTTGGATTACTATAGGGACTTTCAGCGCATGGCATGTTGGCTCTTGGCTAAAGGCAAGATTTACCAAAATGAGGAATGCCATTTATTCTAGCAAGGCATACTGACTTTGTTATGGTCCAAACTTGTCCATTGTTTAGAAATCACCCTTCCCAACAAACACTCAGAGGACCCCTATGAGGTAGACCAAGTCTTTGAAGCTGCCAAATGGGTCCTGAAGGGTACTAACACTGCCACAACTTCAAAGAAAATGACAACTGCTAATGCTAAGACTCCTACCATTAACACTGCCACTCTCATACCCACCACTATCATTAAAAAGGAACCTCTTGACATTGCTGCTGCCACTATTGTTAATGCTCTGGCACACATGGAGGAAAAGATGGCCGCATTGACTGCTGGTAACAGTTCTCAGTCCAGTGCCTCTTGACCTCCTAGCAACAGCTGCCACTTCTGCAGCAAAACTGGTCATACTATGGTATGAGGTAATTGTGTTAAGCTGGTAAGCTTTATTGGTCAAGGCAAGATTTGTCAGAATCATGAAGGCAAAGTTGTCTTACCGTCTGGTGCTATGATCTCTAACTACATTGGCAAAAGGTTCTACATGGAACATATAGTTGAATGGCACAGGGTTAAACCCCAACCAGCTTCTTACCAGCCACCTCAGCACTAATGCTAACCCCAATGTGGAACAGCTCCAAGGCATGTTGCAGATGTTTATCCACAAGGTTTTGCAACTGGAAACTGCTAGCCCAGGAACATTATCCAGGGAAGAACATGTTGCTGGCTTAGAATGGGAACTTTATGCTCTACACCACCCCACAGAAGTCTTTGACAGTATTGAGATCCTTCATGCTAAGGGATATTAACCAGTTCCCCCTAAAGCTGCTAACAACTCTGCCACTGCCAGTTCTCCTGCTGCTAACAAACAATCTGCCCTAGCTCCTGCTACTGGTACAGCTAGAGCTTCTGAGCCCCCTGTCATTAATAATGTCCCCATGGTCAATCTCCCTGTTCACCCTTATTCTGGCATCTTGTCTCATGATCAGCCTCTGACCAATTGAAACTTTGGCGCTCTGGACAAACACCCTGAGGCTGCTTACTGGAGTATGGCCCCCACCTATGATATCAAACAGTCCAAGCAGGTATTTGACCAGGTACTACAGACCAAGCTTACCGCTTCTGTTGGCAAACTCTGCTTCCTCTCTAGTGACATCCAGAACCAGTTCAGAAATGCTGTTATGCCTAAACAAACCATGCCTCCTAACGTTACCACTTTCCAAGAATCTACCAATGTCCTTGACAATGCTCTGCCTTCATTTTCCCTTAACAACACCCCTGCTACTGGCTCTCCACTTACAGATGCCACTAGAGCCCAGGTAACTTTGGTGGACCCTGTGGAGGCATACATCAAATCACTATTGCCTGGCAAGGAGCTAGTTATGATAACGGTCACTCAGCAATCTCAGGAAATTTGATCCATCATGCTCCTGGTCAATAACCATGAGAAAATCAAATGTATAGTGGATAGCAGCTCCCAGATCATTTCCATGTCTGCTGAAGTTGCTAACTATCTTGGCATCATTCTGAACATGCAGAGCACAAATGGTACTATGGACAAATCTCTTGGTCTAGCTTGTAATGTCCTGTGCACTGTTGGCAGTATCATGCTATACCTTCAGATCCATGTTCTATGCTCCCCTGCTTATGACATTCTGCTTGGTTGCCCTTTTGATGTCCTTACCAAGAGTACCATTGACACCCTTAGCAAAACAGAAACCACAATAACAATAATAGACCCTAATACCAGACTTTGTCGCACCATCCCTATGTTTCCCCATGGTTAGCACAAACAACAGAAGGTTCAGCCCAGGTATAGTGCAGGACCACCCCACTGCTTTTGCCACCACTCTCACAGTTAATGACTCTGAGGAAGATTTAGTGGTTGTCCTCAAATATGAGCACCAAAAGCACTCTGTTATAGTGCAATTGCATACCCCGCTTGATCCCAAGATATTAGAAAACTCAAAAACAGTTTCTGACAATCTCTCTCTTGCCTATTTATATGCAACCACTAGCAACCTTACTGAGACTGTTATCCTGCCATGCTCTTATTTTGTTTCCACTAGTCTCTCTGATACCTTGACTCTTGGCCAAGCATCTGGAATGCTCAATACTCCCTCAGCCCCCATTTATGTTAATGTCCCCTTCCCAGCTGTTTACACTGCTGCCAAGCCAAAATGCAAAGGAGTCCAAGTCAAAAAGAAATATAAGCCAGTTGCTTTGAAGACCAGGCCCATTGCTAGCTAGGTTAGCAAAGACTTTTGAATCAAACAACACATCCTTGGCAACCCCTTAGCAAACATACCCAAGCTTTCTTACTGACTCCTCACTTTACCAAAGACTGTAAAGCAACTTTTGTTAAGGAACACAATACTGGCTTTCTTACTCAAGATGAGCTTAATGTGCTCATGGACCTTGTCACTAAGCAACAAAATGCCTTTGCTTGGGAAGACTCCAAAAGAGGTAGCCTATGACCTGACTTCTTCCTTTCCATTTGCATACTGACTATCCCTCACATCCCTTGGGTTCAGCATAACCAACTGATACTGCCAGGCCTCAAGAAGGAGATCTGCAAAATCATTTGTAGCAAGATACAAGCTGGCATTTACAAACCTTCAAACTCCACTTACTGGTCCTGCCAGTTCTGTGTCTTGAAGAAAAATGGTAAACTTCACCTAGTCCACAGTCTCAAACTGTTCAACCAAGTCACAATCCACTACTCTGGAGTTCCTCCTTTCCTCAACCACGTTGCTGAATCCTTTGCTGGCCACATTTGCAGCGCTACCCTTGACCTCTATGCTGGCTATGATGAATGTGTTATCAATCCCACTTCCCTCAACTTAATGACTTTCCAGACACCATTTGGTGCCCTCCATTTAGTAATGCTACCAATGGGATGGACTAACACTGTGCCCATCTTCCATGACATGGAAACAAGGCACAGAGATGAGAGACAAGAGACAAGACAAGAGAGAGAGAGAGACAAGAGAATAGATTGAGATTGAGATAGAGACAGAGACAGAGACAGAGACACGGAAATACAGAGAACTACGGTTAATATCAAGACTACCCAACTCGTATGCTATCCTATGGTTTATGTACTACCCTTCTGCTAAGTCCCAGGTAGGATTCTAGCTGGGACCAAGGCATCTGATTCCTCCGGCTAAGTCCTGGGACTGGCTCCCAGCCCTGGGGTCGTGATAGTGGTCGGGGCGTGCTGACACGGGTTACGGCAGGCTTGTGTCAGGTGGGTCAGCAGTCATGGTGCGTGGTGGTGGTGCCTCTCAGCGCCACAGAAGCAGGTGGCATTGTGACGTGCCGACGGTTTGCGGGAGGAATGTTGCAGAATGTTATGTGATGGCTGGGATGCTGGGGGTCTGGATGTGTCTGGTGACAGGGAAGCCTTTGGGTGACGTGTTGGCCAAGATGCCGGGGTTTGGTGATGGCCGGGGATCTGTTTGGAGATGGCCGCGGGTGTTGCTGGTGCAGTGTTGGGAGGTTGTTGGCAGTCCTGGAGGTGCACAAGGGGTGCGGGGGAGGTGTGTGTTGGGCTGGGGCAGCATATGGGGGTCTGGTGGGGGTCCGGAGATGGCAGGGTCGTGACATTACCCCCCCTTCAGCGTCGAGACCCTTTGAGATGGGGGCCGCGGTGGCGGTGTCATGGGAATTCAAACCCAAAGCTAGTGCTGGCACAGAAGTTCATGGAATTGAAGTCAAAGACATATGGCAGCTGTCCAGAAGGTGCTCTGGGAAAATAAAAGGAAGGGCCCACCGCAACTCATTCCCCATCCTTCCATGTCTTCACCCAGCTCATCTTCCAGTTCACCTACTCCCCCTCCCTCCGATGATTTCTGAGTCTGGGCCTGGGAGCGGTACGAGGATCGCCAGGATTTGTACAATCATTGCCAGCAGGAGCACGAGATATCTGTGATGGTCCATTGGCATGAGTATTGCTTGTTGGGTAGTGTTGTTTGTGCTGACAGGGTTCCCAGAGGTTGATTTGCAGACCCACAGGGCTGGTCCTTCGAGGCCGGTGCTTCTGGTGGCTCCCCCTGCAGCTCCTTCCATGGCTCCAGTTGCCCCCCCAGGCATCGGGTACCTCAAGAGGCAGCGACGGCAGGGCAGCTTACAGATGAGCTGGCCCGGGTCCAGGGTCCCCCGACTCTCATGTGGTGTCAGGCGCATGCTCTGGTGAGTGGTTTTTTAGCGGTGGTTCCCCCCAGCTGATTCTGGGTGGCCTGAGTGCATTTTCTGTGCCCGCCGAAGGGGGCCTTGTGAGTTCGTGGCACTGGAAGTAGGGTCGTGGCAAGATTCCTTGGTGTGCGAGGCCTGTTGGGCCTGCCACAAGAGTTGTTCAGTGTCGCAGCTCTGGAGGGCCACCTGTGTTGTGGAGGAGCAGGGGTGGGATGTGGAGTGGGTCGTGGCCCAGATGACGGCGGCTCCAAGGTCCGGGCACATGCGGGGGGGTCAGCGGGAGTCAGGGGGAAGTGGTCTGGGGTCTGGGGCAGTGGTAAAGATAGGGCCGCCACGAGGGGCGCAGAGGTCGTTGGGAGTCGGTTCTGGCAAGCGGCAGGTGTCTTCCCCATCCAATCAGGCCCCCAAGCGCCCCCGATGGTCGCCTTCCCCCGAGGCAGGCCCCCCTGGAGTGCACATGTACTCCCCACACACAAGGAGGCTCCTGGGCCCCACTTTCCCAGCAACTCACGAGGCGCCCATGGCAGAGGCAGTAGGGCATCAGCGCATGCAGGCTCCAATGGCGGAGATTGCCCAGAGGGATGTGGAGCTGCGGGAGGCCTGGGGGGAGCGTGATGCAGCAAGGCAGGAGCTGGAGGCCCGGGCAAGTATGGAGTTGGAGGAGCTGCGGGCGGAGCTGCAGAGGGCGCAAGGGGAGCGGGATGCAGTGAGGCGGGAGTTGGCGACTGCCATGGGAGTTGTGGATGCCCGGGCGAGGGAGGTGCGCGACCTCCAGGTGCACATTCAGCAGCTTGAGGACACCGTTACCGCCTCCCACCCGGCAATCTCTTCGTTCCGGCCCAAGGTTCTGGAGAGGTGGGTTGCGGAGATGGGCACACTTTGGGTCAAGAGGGCGGCGGTGGTCCAGAGGCAGGATTGGGCTCTGCGGTAAGTGGCGGCGGGGTGGGGTCAGGCTATGCGTAAGTAGTCCCATTTCACGCGACATATTACATGAAGTTTCACGAGGTGGTATGTGGTGATTGGCAGAGCTGGGTTTGCCACAAGTCATGGATTCGAAAGACATATTGGCGGCTGCATATGGCAGGGCACGGGGCAACAGGATCAGAAGAGCTCATTATCAGGCTCAATATTTATCGGAAAACTCTGAAGGAACCGGTATGCGAGCTAGGTATCTCTGGTGAATACCCAGTAATTATAGAATATGATGTCGACCCAGTGACAATGAAACTTGTACCCAAAGGCAGTCTGGCATAATGTTACTAGAAGTAGATTGATCATTTATTCTGGATAGATGGATAGATTTATACTGACGTGCAAGTTGTTCCAACTGGGATACTGTCAGACCTCTTCCACTTCAGGAAATGTAGCGTGTTTCTCGAGAAAAATCATGTCTTTCAATTCCGGACACATTTTCCTGGAGAAACACGTGAGATATTACATGAGAAAGATATCAACAATATGTGAAATGTTTAAATTTTTTTTTTTGGAGAATAAAATTTTCAATTATTTTATTTTAAGAAAAAGAACAAAAACAATTCAAATGTTCTTAGTTACTTTCTTCAGAGACAGATATGTATCAACATGTGTTTTTTTGAAGAAACCTTTGTTGTGATTTCTAATTCTATCTCAGAAAACACTCTTTCTTCTTCCCTAGAAACACATGTCATAGCCAGTTCAATATTTTCTCAAGAAACACACTTGTAGAAAATCCAAAATTATCATTCAGAAATACTACACAGAAACACATGTCACTTTGCTTAGCATGCAATCATTGTTTCACTCATTCCTAGACATTTGTACTTACCACATTGAGAGAATCAAAATCTTATTCCTAAAGATATTTTCCAAAGACAATCAATATCTTTGTACATTGATTACAGGCATCTTCTTCAAAGGAATGATGTTCTTGTGGAAGATGTAATTCAGAAGCAATATTACTAATTTCTTCTCTACCTTTGCTGCACCCTACCCAATATTGTCACTGAATTTGAGCCCAAATACTTTAAGATCAATCCCACTGCTGTAGCCACTGATACTACCAATCTTCAGTCTTGCTAATTCAGTATTACTTTCTATCATCTTCCACTGGTTTCTGGAATCTGCAACTTGAAGATGGTCAAGATTGGGACCCTTATGAGTTTTGATAGAACTGTTACAAGAATAAGCAAAGTTTGTCCAGAACTTCTCTTTGGTAGCTTTATCTGCAAAGTCTGCAATGGACATATGCATGACAATCAAACAACAGCTCAAATATACCAAGGTGAGGTTTCTAACCAAGAATTTTGATGCCCTTATAGAATTGTCTTGCAACCTGCCATTTGTCCCCAATCTAACATGCAGAGACTGAACCACATAGCAACTTCAAATGGACAACTCAAAATTTACTGACTGGCAGAAGGTCTGGATCCAAGAAAACCCCTCCAAGATTTCCACTAGTTCCATGCTGCATTCTCTGGATGTTGCCCTTTGTTCTGAGCTTGTTGAATGCACCAAGGTCAGAGACAAATACATGTCCACTGGGACCTTTATTGTTGCTTCTGATGTCAGTCAACTTGGACTTCCAGGTGGCAATAAAGCTGAACTCCAGTGGAAAGCTAAGAAAGGAGGAGTTGTGACAGGCAGTGTCAGAAAAAATGGTGTGATAGAATTGAAGATGCTGGATGTCAGAGACTTATAATATAAGACTGCATTCCTTGCATGCATGATGCACAATGCTAATGGACAAGTAGGTCATTCATACCTTCAAGACTTATATCATCTTATAATCATAGGGAGGCACAAATATCAGAGGTGAGGAGGAGACAGGAGAAGAAAGCAGCCAAGCTTTCATTGAGTCTTTGATCAAGCAGGAGTTTGGTGAGCTCAAGACTATGATTGACTCTGACCATATCTATTCCTGAATAGTAGAGAGTATTGCACCTATGGTTTATAGTCATGAGATTGTTAAGAAGGGCCTACTTTTACAACTTATGGGTGGTGTATGCAAGCAAACACTAGAGGGCATGCATCTTTGTGGAGCCTTTGATATCTGCATAGTTGGCAATTCTTCAATGTTGAAAGTGCAATTCCTCAAGTCTGTCAATCAACTATCTTGACACTACTTTGACATTGATAGTTCTTTAGATATGTCTCTTTGTTCTTAACTCAAGCAGTTTACAAAGGCCTTGTCTGCAGCTGGTCTTACTGCAGCTGTGGTGAAAGACAAGGAAACTCATGACTTTATGATTGAAGCTGGAGTGCTCCTGCTTGCAGACAATGGGATTTGTGCTATTGACAAATTCAACAAGATGGATGTGTCAGACCAAGTTTACTGCCCAGTGCAGTACCAAACCATTCAATTTGCATAGGATGTAAGCACGACCACAATTGCACAATATGACTACCAATGGTCCTAGATAGTGTGGTTGCATTTTCTTGTTGTGCAGTTCCTCATCAAGACTAGGTCTTCTGGCTGGAAGTTGTAGTCCCTAATACTAGCAGCATGTTCTTGTTCAAAGCAAAGGGCCACTCAGTGTTGCACATTGAAGATATGTAAATAGTCCAAGTCCTCCTGCCAGTGCTGGAGGTCAATAGCATGCCTAGCAATCAGGTGAATAGTTGTGGCTTATCCTCTGGGAAAAGAGGGTGGGTTCCAGTAGCAGCATAACATGGAAAACAACCCATGCATTTATAGACAGTAATGCATTCAGACCAGAAGACTGTATGTGTCAGGTCCCGCTGATGTTGGGGGCTCAGCTACACTGGCAAGTCCTTACTAGGCAAGCTTGGGAGGCTAAGTACAAGTCCAGGGCTTATCAGAAGCTCCAGTGCAGCTACAAGTGGTCCATGATGAAGTCTGGAGGCTCCAGGTTATGAGTAGTAACATGTGCAATGATAGGAGTGCTCCGGGTTGAGGAGCATGAGTTCAGGAAGTTGAGTTTAAAGGATGAGATGAAGGAGAATGGGGAAGATAAGATTTGATTGGAGGAGGAGATAAGTCTGGAAATTGATAGAGACAAGTATGGAACAGATGTGAAATAGATTGATTAGGTGATAAGAGATGTGGGACTAGAGATAAGATGTAGAGGAAAGGTATGGAACAGGAGATGGAAACATAGAGGAAAGGATAGAAACAGGAGACAAAGAGGTAGGGGAAAAGATATGAAACAGGAGTACAAGCCACAGAACAGAAGTACAAGATGCAGAGACAATATATGAGAGACAAGACAAGGAAGAAACAGAGGCACAAAACTAGACAGGAACAGAAGCAAAGACTAAGGCAATATCAAGACTACCAACTCATATGCTATTCTACAGTTTATGTATCATCCTCCAGCTAAGTCCTGGGGTAAGGTCTCAGCCCCAAGGTTGTGGCATCTGTCAGGGCATGTTGGTGCAGGCCATGGTTGCATTGCATAGGGCAGATTGGAGGTTGCAGTGCACAGTAGTGGCACTGTCAACACCATGGTAGTGGGTGTGGAGCCTGGTGACATGCCAACAGTTTGCAGAAGGAATGTTACGTGGTGGGCAGGAGGAATGGGACATGATGGCTGGGATGCCAGAGTTTGGATATATCTGATGACATGGAAGCCTCAGGGTGTCATGGCAGCCAAGATGCCAGGGTTTGGTAATGCCTGGGAGCTTATCCAAAGATGGCTGAGGGTGTTGCCAGTGCAGCATTGTGAGGTCATTGGTGGTTCCAGAGGTCCCAGAGGTGTGTGGGAGGTAGAGGAGGTGTGTGCTGGGATTAGAGTGGTGTACAAGGGTCCGGAGTTAGTGGGGTTGTGACATTATCTGCCCTTCAGTGTCAAGACCCTTCAAGACAGGGGCCACAGTGGCAGTGCTGTGGGAATCAAATCCAAGCTAGTGTTGGAGTTGATATGGAAGATGTTGGAATAGAAGTTGAAGTTGTATGGCGGCTGCCCAGAAGCTGTCCCAGGAGGATAAAAGGAGGGCTCACTGCAGTTGGTTCTCCATTCTTACATGTCTTCACCCAGTTCCACCTCTGGTTCTCCTACTCCCCCATCCTCCTACAATAACCATGTGGTGTTCTGGGAGCTATATGAGGCATGCTGGGCAGCCTTTGACTGATGCTGGGATGCGTGCAAGCTATCAGCAATGCTCCATCAATGTGAGTGGGGGTGTTCCCTCAATGTCCAGTGCTAACCCAGGTGTAGAGGTGTCAATGCAAACTCTGGGGGTGGGCCCATCCCAGCAGGCCCTGCCCTGCTTGGAGGTGGTGGTGCTATGACCAGCTCCTCATGCTGCTGAGGTGTTGTCCCCGGGGCGTCGGGTCCTCCAGAAGGTGGCAATGCCAGAGCAGGTGGCAGAAGCATTGTCCTGGGTTTGAGGTCCCCCAACCCTCATATGGTGTCAAGAGTGTGGTCTGGTAGGTGGCCCCTCCTCATTACATAGTTTGAGGCTGATCTGGGTTCTCTTAGTGTGTGTTCTGTGCTTGTTGGGGAGACCCCTGTGAGTTCACTGCTCCGGAGGCAGGGTCACAACAAGACTCCTCCATGTGCAAGGCCTGCTGGGCCCATCATGAAAGGTGTTCAGTGTTGCAGCTCTGGAAGGCAACCTATGTAGCAGAGGAGCAGGGATGGGGTGTGGAGTGGGTCTTGGCCCAAATGATGGCTACTCCTAGATTGAGAGCAAAGTCTGGGCATGCATGAGAGGCCGTCAGGAGTTGGGGGGAGTGGAGTGGGGTCTGGGGCAGTGGTGAAAGTGAGGCTGCCACAAGGGGTGCCAAGGTTGTCAGAGGTCAGTTCTGGCAAGCGGCGGGCATCCTCTCCATCCAGTTGGCCTCCAAGCAATCACAACAGTCTCCTTCCCCCAAATTGGGCCTCCTAGGAAGCACATGTATTCCTCTCAGACAGGGAGGCTCATGGGCCCGCCATCCCTGGCAACAATCCCCAGAGTCTCAGTGACAGAGGAGGCGGCACGTTGGCAGGCAGAGGCTCTGATGGGGGAGGTTGCATGGAGAGACACAGAGTTGCTGGAGGCCCAGAGGGAGCAGGACATGGCAAGACAGGAACTGGCAGCTGGGATGGGGGCAGGGTTGCAGGAGGCCCAGATGGAGTTGCAGGGGTTGCAGGGAGAGCAAGATGCTGTGAAGAGGGAGTTGGAGGTGGCCATGGAGGTTGTTAATACTCAAGCAGTGGACGTAACAGGGTCTCCAAGCACACATCCAGCAGCTTGAGGACACCATGGCGGCTTCCCAGGTGCATCCAGCGCTCCTGTTATTCCAGGCCCATGCATTGGAGAGGCAAGTTGCAGAAGTGGGTGCTCTCCAAGTTGAGAGGGAGGCAGCGGTCTGAAGGTGGGATTGGGCTTTGTGGGAGGTGGTCATGGGGCGGGGCAAGGCAATGCATAAGTGCTCCAGTCCCAATTCTCTTGCTAACTGACCTGGGTCCTAAGGCTGGGCATGGGAACACCACCTTCTGCTAGACGCATCTTTGATAGTGTTTGCATCTCTCCAGGAGGGCCTGTCCCCAGCTCCAACACTCACCACCACCAGAAATTGAGCATGGCATGGTGCAACTTGGGTGGGTCCTGGCAGGGCATCATTGGCAAAACACAGTGGCTCTGGGGACCTGGCTGGATGTGGCAGTGGAAGCTGGCAAGCCCTTACCATGTCAGGAGGACCATGTGGCAATTTTGGCAGCCCAGCTGGAGGTGGCAATGCTGGTTGAGGAGGTGGCAGCACCGGGAGAGGGGCATGGTGTGGGGGAGGTCAAGTGAGCAGGAGGTTGTTTTCTGGTCTTTCCTTTGACTCCAGGTCTGTGCGCGGTGTCTCATACTGTACTTTTTTTAGTCATGTTTATACTGTTCTTGTCATGTCTTGCCTGCTCTGGAAATGTATTTCTTGAGATGTTATGATTCAGTGAAAGATGCGTGTGAGAGGCAAAAGGAAGGGGCTTAGGAGTACTGGTGGGAGTTGAATCCTGAGTGAATCCAGAGGCAGGGGTTAGGCCCCACTACTGCCATCTGTAAGTTCTAGTCTTGGGAGTCCTGAGGCTTGCTAGAGTGTTGTCGGTGGAAGGCCCAGAGTGCCAGGGGAGCTCCAGAGAGGTTCTTGCGGGGTTCCCAAGTGTTGTCCTTGAGGCCATAACCTTTCCAATGCACAAGGTACAGGGTTTGGTTTTGGACTTGCTGGGAATCGAGGATTTGGTCAACTTCATATTGGGCATCACCTTCAAGTTTGATTGGCAGGGGTGTTTTGGGTCGTTGGCCAGGAAAGGGGTTTGGGGCGTATTCTTTGAGGAGGCAGACATGGAACACCAGTGTAGTACTTGGCAAAAGCGAAGTTACTGTAGTTCTGGGGCTTGGTAGCAAATCACACTAAACCGTTCTAAAGCAAACGAGTTTTGTATTGATGTTTATATACCAGTTTCCTGACTATAAGTCCGAAAACTAAAGTAGAGGTTTTTCAATGAAATCCAGCCTAAGTGATTCACTCCCTGGGAACCACCGAGCCTTTATCCACTAATTGCCTGTCGATTCTAACCTAATTCTACTCTATTTATACTGTTCTAATGGGTGCACAGACCATCTTTCCATGTGACTTGAGAATTCTATAAGTAGATTACTATATCCCTTTTCCCATTGAATTCCCTTGAAACATTGCCTATTTTCCGTCCATCCGCCATGTTCCGTTACCAATAAGTTAATTGATAACCCTTTCCTGCATAGAACATGATAGACTCATGAAGAATCTCCGGAGTTTCACTGTTTTCCATGAAACATTCATGTTCTGAGGAGGGAACAATAACATCGGTCCCTCCTGCTGCCTCAAGACCTAATATTCTGTCCCTTCCACCTATTCCTTCATATTCCATGACTTCTGATGCTTCTGGGGCTTGCCTGACAAGTCCTAGAGTCACCATATTCCGGAGTTCTCCCACTTCCAGGAAAACATTCGTGTTTCTTGGAAGGACATGAATGTACTTGTTCCAGCTGTTTGAAACATACTAGGAACATATCCATCCGATACCCTTCTTCCTAACATTCATATTTCCATGTAGTCCGATGTCCTGACTTTTCCTGAGCCATCCCTTTTCCTTCTGTCCTTTAGAGTATCTGATAGTTCACCTTGTTCTGACATACCAAATACTCTCTTGAACTCAGAGCTTTCCCCAGCTCTTCCTAAGTTTTCCTACTTCGTTCCCTATGTTTCCTGATCTTCCTTCAATCATTATTGATCCATCCTATTCATTCTGGTGGCAACCACATTTCCTCTTTTGGTCATCTTTCCTCATGGGTCTTTCCCCTAGTCAGAATCATTCCTAAAATTCTTTCTCCTTGTTCCGGACTATTCCCCCTTATTCCTATGGTTCCCCTCTTTCCTATTTCGATGATTTCATATTCCGGACCTTCCTATCTTTTTATTCCATGGAGTAAGATGTCAGATTCTTTGATTATCTCTTCATTAGAGATATCTGGCAGAGATCTGCTATGTCCACCATTCCAGCAATAATAATCGATATTTAATTGTCCATTTTTCGTCCTCCTGCTTGTCAGAATACTCTATTATTTTATTAGCCCTTCAGCAATGTGAATTATTTAAGTGTTTCCATGTTTTCTGGTTTCTGGGGAGTTGTCTGCCTGTTATGCCTACAGTTTTCAGCACATAGTATGGTTTGTTTTAACCAGGACTTATGACTTTAGACATAGAGTCATATCACCAGGTGGAGTCCTTTGAGGACTGGGGGTAGATTGAGCCTGTAGGCATGTGTCAAAACTTCCGGAGGATTTTGAAGGGTCCAAAACGCTTGTGATTGAACTTTGGGGAGGGTTGGCAGGTTTTGATGTTGTGTTGGTTGAGCCATACAAGAGTTCCAGGGGGCCAGTCAGGAGTGGGTTTGTGGTGGGAGTCAGCATGCTTGGTGGAGGCTTTGTTGGCAGTGTTGATTTCTTCCTGGAGGAACTCGTGGAGGGACTGGAGATCTTGCACAACTTTGTGAGCAACATGCAAGGGTATGTTGTCAAGGAAGAGGGTGAGCCACGGGTGGTAACCCTTGTTGGTGTAGAAAGGGGAAACTCTGGTGGCAGAGTGTGGGGTGTTGTTGTATGTGAATTTGGCCAGAGGCAGGTCATGCTGCCAATCATCCTGCTGGTAGTTGATAGAGGTATTGTTCCAAGGTCTGGTTCATGTGTTTGGTCTGTCCATCAGTCTCCAGATAATAGGCAGTGGATAGATTAGTTTTTATTTCCAAGGCATTGCACAGAGACTGCCAGAACTCAGAAGATGAAGAGGGGACTGCAGTCAGAGACAATGTTGTCAGGGAGCCTGTGCTTGGAGAACACGTGTTCAAGGAAGATCTGGGCAAACTCTGAGGCATTGTTGGTGGTGTGGCACATGATGAAGATGGCTTGTTTTGTGAGGCAGCAGACTACCACGAGTATGACATCAAAGCCGTCGGAGTCAGGGAGTTCAATGATGTGGTCAAGGGAGATTGATGACCAGGGGCAGCAACTGATGAGGAGTGGTTTAAGGAGGCCATAGGGGCAGTGATGGGGGACTTTGGCCCAGAGGCAGGATTTTCAGGCTTGGATGTACCAGGTGACATCACGCTTGAGTCCAGGCCAGAAGTAAGTCTGGGAGATGAGCTGAACAGTCTTACAGATTTGTTCATGATGTTGTTGGAGGATGTCAAGACGTATCTTTTTGTGGTCCATGGCATAGATTTGACCATCCCAGAGGAGGAGGGAGTTGTCAGGGGATAGGGTGAAGGCCAACAGGGTTGGCAGAGCACCTTCTGGAGTGTTCCAGGGATTGTGCTGAGTGAAGAAGGGGTCCAGAGGTGTGTTGCAGATTTTGTGCAGGATTCCTTCCTTGTTCATAATCAGTACGGCGTGGAGGTGCTTGAAGGGAATGACGACTTGGTGGTTAAAGGAGTTCTGCTCTGCCTCAAATGACTTTTTTGAGTAGATGTCTGGTTGTCAGGTGAGGGTGTTGGCTTTGACTCCAAGGTGGCTGGGGCAGTCCTGCTAGCTCCCCCACCAGTCCTTTTTTGGTCCCTTCTCTACCATGCCTGCCACCTCAGCCTCAGACCTTCCTCCTGCCCCAGGCACCCCTATCCCTGCTCAGGATGATGCCTATGCTTGGTTACAGGCTGTAGAACAGGGCCTTTCCACCTCCAACACCACCCAACTTGCTCTATCTCACCAGCTCTCTACCATGCAGGCTCAGCTTTCCTCCATTCGCTCCACTTCACTAGGGGTCACCCCTAGCCCCCCTGTTCTCTCCAATGCCCCCCTATTGCTGACTCCAGATCATCCCCCTGCTAGAGTCCTCCCTGCAGCAGCCATCACCCTACTGCTCCCTGTTGTGATGGTGATTGTCTCCAAGCCCTCATCTGCAATCAAGGCTGCCCCTCCTCCCTCTTTTGATGGAGACCCAGCTCAAGGATGTCAATTCCTGACTGCCTGCAAGCTGTATATTAGCTTGCATGCCTCCTCCTTCAGCAATCCAATGTGGATAATCAAGTAGGCATTATCCTATATGAATGCTGGGTGCACGGCCAATTTGGTGCAGGAGATTCTGGAGGACAATGCAAACATGTTTCTGGACTGGGCTGTGCTCGAGTCTTGGTTCCTCTCTGAGTTCATGCACCTTGACAAGGCACAATGCGCTGCCCTCATGCTTGAGGGCACCTCTTATCACCAGCAAGGCCATACCCTTGACACCTATATTGACGGGTTCAAGCAACTGGTTTGTCATTTGGGGTTCCCCAGGTCCATGCAGCTGGTTCTCCATTTCCAGCAGGGGCTTGAATCATCAATCCATCAATGGATTGATGGCATGGTAGATGGATGCCCTGGGGATGAGGACATAGAAGGCTGGATTGCAATGGCGCATCTGGTGGATTGGAATGCCCATGCTGACCAACAGTTTGAGACATTCCATGCCTTTTGGTCATGCCCCCCAGTGCTGCCCTCTTTCCCTGCTAAACCTCCTGCTTGCTGGGCACCAGCCCCACTCCCAGTCCTTACAGCTGCCCTCGCCATATGAGGCCCGGCACCCTGGGCCCCCACAGCAACACCACCAGCAAAGATCTCCATGGGAGTGCCCATGGACATTGACACTGCAGGAAAGAAGGGAGGAGTCCCTCCTTCTGTGTGCCACCGTTGCAGGAAGCCTGGGCACTGGGCTTGCAGCTGTCCAGAAGGGCTCAATGTGTGCTATCTGTCAGCTGACAAACAAGATGCGCTCATTATGGAGCTCCTGGCTGCAAAGGATGCTGCAGGCATACCTTCCCCCAAGGTGATGGATAAGATGTTGGAGGATGGAGAGGAGGATGTGCTGGAGGATTTTTAGCATTGCAGTAGATGGACCATACGCCTCCACTGCTTAGCTCCAACCACTTTGCATGTTTGCCTGTAGAATCTTTTAATACAGTTCCTTCTCTTGATTCTTCTACATGCAAACCAGTTGAGACCTCCAGAGCCATACTGCCCCCTCTTCCTCCTACACCAGCCAAAGCTCATCCTCCTCCCTGAGTGCGCCTTCCCAGCTGGGAACACCATCTTCCACACAAGTACACAGTGGCTTCCATCCTATCAGCTACCTCCCTCTCTCTGGAGGTAGAGATAGAGACTATGGATATGCAGCATACACAGTGAGTCCATGCTCTTCTGGATAGTGGGGCCACTGGACTCTTCATGGACGTCACATTTGTTGAGAGGCATCAGCTGACCACTGTAGTACTTGGCTTGGTAGCAAATCACAGTAAACTGTTCTAAAGCAATGAGTTTTTGTATTGATATGTATATACTAGTTTCCTGACTATAAGTCTGAAAACTAAAGTAAAGGGTTTTCAATGAACTCCAGCCTAAGCAATTCACTCCCTGGGAACCACCAAGCCTTTATCCACTAATTGCCTGTCAATTCTAACCTATTTCTACTCTATTTATACTGTTCTAATGGGTGCACAGACCATTTCCTCTTCATCTCTAGCAATATGATACTTAGGTCCAGGAAGTTCATCCACATTGACTTGGTGAATTACCCCTGTCCCCTGCTGACAACCTTTTTCTTGTGTAAATACTTTGGCAGATGGCCATTTAGATGGTGTCTTTCCTCAAGACCTTTCTAAAGTGTCCCTTACATTAGGTAGCTTCAGCAGTTCTCTGGTAGAAATTGTCACCTCTGTATCCATAATTTTGTTGACTATAACTTCCTCTTTCCTCTGCCAACTTCTAGGCTCATAACTTCCATTTTTGTCCCCTTCAAACCTGACTACTTTGTCACCATTCAAGGCAGGTACCTGCTCAAATGGTAATGTTCCCTTCTCAACTCTATTCTCTCCAACAGCTAGGTTTTTAACTTTACTCTCCAGCAACAAGGGTACATCTATTATTCCGGGTACCTTCTTCTCCCCTCTTGCTGCCCTCATTGAGTTCTCTAAAAACCCTCCTGTCCTTTCTGTCCCACTTCTCCCTTAGCACCACTCCTTGCCGTTACCAGACTGGCTACTAAGTTCTGCAATACATCTATCTTCTTCTCCAACTCCTGTGTTTTATTTTCTTTGGTCTGATTTACATATATTGCAAATACTGGGGCTGGTTCCACAGGTTCTTCAATCCATCTATAGAATGCTGCCACTTTAGGATCAGTCACAGTGTTGATCCTATCTTTGGGCGGTACATTTGGAGGATTATGTGGGTTGAGCTCACCAGATAGTAACCATGGTCTACCATCTAACATGATGAGCTTACCCTCACTAACCTGCTTCTTCAAGTATTCACAATCATTGGTACAATGACTCAGCTCCCAACAGTAATAGGAATTGATCTGCATTGACCCCCCTCCAGACAATTGTGAAGGGTAGGTGACTGGACCTATTGACACACCATTCCCTCTATTTGTATCGACAAACTGACTAGCAGTCTTGAGGTTGTTGCTCATAGTCTGCATGAAGCTCCTCAAGCTGCCCAACTCTCTGCCTAAGGCCACTACTCCATCCTGCAAGTTGGCCAGTCTACCTTCAGTCTCAGCATCAGGTTCTGCTTTAACTTTGATGACCCCTGGCACCTTCTCTTTTTCTACACTCCTCTCCCTTACTACTGTTCCATCATCCACAAGAATGGTCACTACATTGAATAGTTCTTTCAAATTGTAGCAATCATCCTTATGTCTTTTTCTCCCTGCATCGTTGTAATGTCCATATTTTTGTAATGCTTGAACTAAGATAAGTTCATGGAATGTTGGTGTGAAACACTTAGTAAAATTTTCTACTAAGGCTCCGTTGCCTAATACATCCTTTAACTTCTTAGCCTCATGGAATTCCTCATTTTATCCAGAACAGCAATGCTCCCTGTTGTTGGAGATTGCTTCTGGGTAAGCATCCTGCACATCATTAACAAATGCCTCCCATGTTGACCCATCACTAAAGCTGTCTAATCCCCTCCATTTGCTATCTGTTTCCACATCCACGTACTCCATTACTCACTATTTATGCTCCTTGTCATTATTCATCCCTGCTGCTTTGAAGAGACTTTCCATCTTTTGAAGGAATTGTTGTACCTCCATAGGCTGCATATAGACAAACTTCAGTGCATCCCTGCTCATTGACAATGGCAGCTTTTGCCTGACAGGCTCAGCTGGCATGTTGACAATTGGTTGGGTTGTGTTTTGGATTGGTAGTCTTCAACATCCATGGAGCAAATGTTCTGGGTTGTCAATGACTGGTATGTCAGTAGTTGTAGTTTTACCACATGTTCTAGTTGCCTTGAACACAGTGGGTTTTTCTGGTTGCATCGTTTTAAGCCTTCCAGGTGATGACCCAGTTGGTGCAAACGATATATTGATTTTATTGGCTGTTGCAAGTCCTCCATGAACAAAGTCTTTACAACAAACATTTCAATGTAATTTACTGAACCAAAGCCCCTTGCAGTGGGCTTCTGATGTCCTGACTTTTCCTGAGCCAGCCCTTTTCCTTCTGTCCTCTAGAGTATCTGATAGTTCACCTTGTTCTGACATACCAAATACTCTTTTGAACTCAGAGCTTTCCCCAGCTCTTCCTAAGTCTTCCTACTTTGTTCCCTATGTTTTCTGATCTTCCTTCAATCATTATTGATCCATCCTATCCATTTTGGTGGCAACCACATTTCCTCTTTTGATCATCTTTCCTTATGGATCTTTCCCCTAGTCAGAATCATTCCTAAAATTCTTTCTCCTTGTTCCAGACTATTCCCCATTATTCCTATGGTTCCCCTCTTTCCTTCTTTGCCTATTTTCAACAATTTGATATTCCAGACCTTCCTATCTTTTTATTCTATGGAGTAAGATGTCAGATTCTTTGATTATCTCTTCATTAGAGATATCTGGCAGAGATCTGCTATGTCCACCATTCCAGCAATAATAATCGATCTTTAATTGCCCATTTTTTGTCTCCTTGCTTGTCAGAATACTCTATTATTTTATTAGCCCTTCAGCAATGTGAATTATTTAGGTGTTCCCATGTTTTCCGGTTTCTGAGGAGTTGTCTGCCTGTTATGCCTACAGTTTTCAGCACATAGTATGGTTTGTTTTAACCAGGACTTATGACTTTAGACATAGAGTCATATCACCACCCAACCATTGACCTGACCCATTCCAGTATACAACATTGACAGTACCCTCAATGAAGCTGGCTCTATCCGGTGTGTGACGGAGTGTATCCTCTGCTATTGCAACCATGCAGAACGGGCAGTGTTTGCCATCACTAGTCTAGGGAAGCAGGATATCATCCTAGGCTACACCTGGCTGTGCCTGCATAACTCAGATATTGACTGATCTACTGGGGAAGTCAAAATTTGTTGATGTCCATGTCAATGCTCTACCTGTGCAGAGGAAGCCCAATTGGAACGTCATGTGTGGGCCCAAGAGCAAGCCTCAGTCCAAGCCTGCTGATGGGGTCCCCTGCTCTACCCTGACCTAGACCTGTTGGACCCTCCTCCCTTAGCATTTCCTTGTAAAGAGGCTCCTCACAAGGATGCTTGTAGGGATAGAGGAGACTCCAAATTGGAACAGGCTAGCAGTAGCAGCCTACCAGGAACCCCAGAGCCTGACACTCCTGACAAAGTCATTGAGGAGGGTGACCAGATCCTAGCCGCCTTGCCACCCCAATTGTTGGACATTGCAGAGGTCTGTGCCAGTCAGACCACATCACAGCATCTGGCGGAGGCCTTCACCTGGAACATGCAACCAAAGTCCTTCCAAGATGCTGTACCAGACTACCTTCATGACTTTGAAGATGTATTCTCCAAGACCTCCTTTGACTTCCTCTCAGAGCACAAGCAGTGGTTTCATGCCATAGAGTTAGTTCCTGATGCAGAGCCCTCAAACTGCAAGGTCTACTCACTTGTGCCAAAGGAGCAGGATGAGCTGGATGCCTTCCTTCAGGAGAACCTCAAGTCTGGTAGAATTTGCCCTTCCAAGTTGCCCATGGCCTCCTCCATCTTCTTCATCAAAAAGAAGGATGGCTCCCTCCAACTGATGCAGGACTATCATGTGCTGAATGCCCTCACTGTCAAGAATTGCTACCCCCTTCCCCTCATCTCTGAGCTTGTCAATAACCTCCGAGATGCGTGGTATTTCACCAAGTTAGATATCTGCTGAGGCTATAACAACGTGCACATCAAGGAAGGAGATGAGTGGAAGGCCGCATTCTGGACAAATCACAGGCTGTTTGAACTGCTGTTCATGTTCTTCAGCCTCACCAATAGCCCAGCTACATTCCAGACCATGATGAATGACATCTTCCGTGACCTCATTGCAGAAGGAGTGGTGTGTGTGTACCTCAATGACATCCTCATCTTTACCAAGACCTGAGAGGAGCACCACCACATTGTATGCTTGGTTCTGGAACAACTCCGCCAACACCAGCTCTATCTCAAACCTGAGAAGTGTGAGTTTGAGCAGACCTGAGTAGAATACCTTGGACTCATCATCTCACATGGAACAGCAGAGATGGACCCAGTGAAGGTAGCTGGAGTAGCAGACTGGCCAGCACCTCAGAACAAGAAGGAGGTCCAATCTTTCCTAGGGTTCACCAACTTCTACCGGCAGTTCATCCAGGACTTCTCTCATCATGCCTGCCCTCTCTTTGACCTGACTTCAAAGGATCAGCCTTGGCAGTGGACAGATGCTCAGCAAACAGCCTTCAAGACTCTGAAATGTGCAGTGACCTCCCAACCAGTTCTCATCTCCCTGGACAATGGCCTGCCATTCCATGTAGAGGCAGACAGCTCAGACTTTGCCACTGGAGCTGTCCTCTCCCAGCAGTCTAAGGAAGATGGGAAATGGCACCCCATTGTGTTCTATTCCAAGAGTCTCGATGCTGTGGAGCGTAACTACAAGATCCATGACAAGGAGATGCTGGCAATCATCCGTTCCTTTGAAGAGTGGCATCATTTCTTAGAAGGGGCCTGGCATCAGTTCGAGGTCTGGACGGATCACAAGAACTTAGAGTACTTCTGCACTGCAAAAAAGCTCAACCAATGACAGGCCCGCTGGTCCCCCTCCCTAGCAAACTTTGACTTCACACTTCATCACAGGCCAGGTCAGAGTATGGGTAAGCCAGATGCATTGTTGTGTTGGGCAGACCACGGGACTAGAGCAGGAGACAATGACAATATTGTCCTGCTTAGGCCAGAGCTCACTTGAAGGTCTGACAATCCAGGGTGAAGAGGTATCCATTTCTAGCAGATATATGGAGCAACTGAGAAGGACTCCATGAGGATGTGGTGGCTAAAGCTGCAGCAATGCTCAAGGCAGGCTGACAGACAGGGACCCATTCCATTCACAGTCAGGAGTGGAGATTGGACCAAGGGATCCTAACATTCCGGGGACGCATCTATGTGCCAAATGACCCAGAACTGAGGCAGCAAATTGTACAGCAGCACCATGATTCCAAGGTGGCAGGGCACCCAGGACGCTGAAAGACTCCGGAACTGGTGTCACACAACTACTGGTGGCCCCAGATGTCATGCTATATTGGTGCCTACACCAGCACTTGTGACATGTGCCTTAGAACCAAGCCCTCCTGTCAGGTGCCAATGGGTGAGCTGCACCCTCTTCCTGTTCCTGAAGAAAGGTGGAGCATGGTCTCAGTGGACTTCATCCCAGAACTGCCAGATGTGCATGGCTATGATGCTGTCATGGTGGTTGTGGACAGTGTAGGAAAGAGAGCACACTTCATCCCCACCACTACCACCTGCTCCACACTAGGTGCTGCCAACCTGTACTGCAAAAATGTCTGGAAGTTGCATGGCCTCTCTGATGCCTTTGTGTCAGATTGAGGTCCCCAGTTCATTGCAGAATTCACCAGGGAACTGTACTGCCTGTTGGGGATCAAGCTTCAGGCCTCCACTGCATATCACCCCCAGTCAGATGGCCAGACAGAGTGTGACAACCAGGAGCTAGAACAGTACCTCTGGATCTTCTGCAGAAAACAGATTTCTGGATGCTCACTTTATGACTCTTCTGCCTCTCGATTTTGAATTATATCAGGAAAGAAACCAATTCATGTTTGATTAGTTAGAGTTAGAGGCACATGAGTGTTTTGGAAACATTGTTTAATACCTCTCCAAACCATCTTGCACATTTCCTTGAGATATCAAGTATAGACTGAAGTGTCATAGGGCATTGAAGAGCTGTCTGGGGAGAAAGGCTATGATGGTTTTATTTGATGGTTTATTTACTGGGGCTTTGCATCATGTTGAGTTCTATTGTTGTATAGACATGTTCTACATTGAGTTCTGTCTTGGCTCAATACATGACAAAAGAGTTATTTATAGCATTGCAACCTTAAGGACCCATTGAAAATATGCATATATCATGCGACTGGAAGCGACAAAATGTTACTTTTGCCTTGTCGTTACTTTTGCCTTGTTGTTACTTCTTACTTTTGCCTTCTTTCTTGCAGTTGTCCTGCCATATCAGGCAATTGTGTATTGTCCAAGATTAGCTAGATTGTTAAATTTGCACTTATGTAGTGATCTTAAGGAGCTCAAGGCATCGCAAAGGAGCAGGTGAGGTTGAGAGGGGACTTGGAAAACTGAACAAATCATCCAAAATCTTGATGCTAATCAAAATATCTTTTATGTTGAAAAATAAACTGTGTGAATATGGTGTCCGAGTGAAGTAAGACAGGAAACTCATCCTCAGTCTTTGTGCAATTGACTGAGGGTGTTCTCTGCTCTGAACAGTCTATATACCCTTTCTTCTCATTGTCCCTTTGTCCAGTGCTTTGGCCCTCTGTAGCCCTCTGCCTCCATTGTCTTTAGTGGCCCTGGTTATCTAACAATCTCGGTGCATCTGCACATCGGTTCGCAACATTTTTTACCTACACTTACTGTTTTCAGCATTTTCTAGAGGGTATATTGGGCACCATCGGTTCAGCTGGTCTCAGGTTTGAGACGATCATATCGATAGTTGTAAGACAATTCTTGTCTTGCTTCACACTAGCATAGCATAGCAGAATCCACAACCTGACTTGCACTGCATGAACCGTAAGCTAAGAAAATCATAACCGAGAGGTTACATCTGTCTCATCATGGACGCGCTATTCTTTCCGTATCAAAGGGATGTTTTCTCCATACCAGCAGCAATATGCTTTGCAGAAAATCTCGATCTGTGGGCCTAGAGCCTTGTACATGCTTAGTAGCTTAGTTATGTCCTTGCGAAGTAGGTATATATGGGGCAACTTGCTCTCTATGCATCCTCGCATCCTCGGGACATTCCTAATCAGGTCATTTTGTTCTGGTCCTACAAATGCATACCGTGCTTTGAGTCTCAGAATGCTCGAAGTAAATTCTTGACTTGGAAGAACATCTATTGAAGAGTGCCATCCCTACATTATTCTGGTCCTCCGAATGTTTACTACGTTTGGGGTCTCAGCATGATCAAAATATATTCTTGACCTTAGGAGAACATCTGTTAAAAGAACAACTTGAAACATACAACTTGAAACCCTGTACTGAATTAATGGTGATGCACAATCGATTTTAATGTAGTAATTTGGCTTGGGGCTGATGCTTCATGCTGCAACAAAGCAATGTGTGAGATTGACGAGGACTTGCGTGTGCATCTTATCAGAATTAACATACCTCATTGTTGGTAATCAATACTCCAGGAATGCCTTGGAACTACATTATGGTCTGGACTCCGATGGAGTGAGACATCCTTTGTGATTTCAGTTTCGCAGAATATTTGTGATCTATACTGTTCTGCTCGTCGTGGTTCTGTAGTGATCTGACCCCGCAACAACTCTGATGGTGGCGGCTGGCCAAACTGGATTTCAATTCCACTTGCGGGAAATGTACGATCTGGCAGAAACCTTCCCATAGAGGACATATAAAAGCGATTGTTCAAAATGGCCATAAGGGTATTCATGTATCTTCGGAAATGTTAATGACTAATGGACATATATAAAGGAATGACATACAACTTTCCAAGAGGGTATGTTCTCAAAGTTGCAACAAGGTGACTGAGTCAAGTAGTAAGGAGGATGATGGAGAACTCACGAAGCCATGGCAATGGTAGAATTATGCTTTTCAAGGATCACAATGAGATCAGAAATGATTTCACAGGCCTTGGAAATTGCCTACTTGGGTTGCGAAGAGGCACACGACCGAGATGATGGCGACGGATGCTAGATCGAACGATGAATAAATGCAGCCATAATGTGAATGTTACTGTACCAGTCAGTGCGTTTGTCTCCACTGTCAGGCGCACAATGCGTGTCAACATATTGTCTGTTTGCTCAATCTCGCCCGTTCTTGAACGCAAAAGCTGTTTTAAGGACTAAGAATGCATATTTCGACGAGGAAGGATCAGAAGTGTCACAATTATAGTCATGGCTACTGAGATCAATGTATCTGTCAACGCGCTCCCGACAAACCAGAGCTGGATGATGTTGTCAACATCGTCTATTCAAATGTTAACGAGGAGCTCACAGGTGCTTCCCATTTGAGAGTGTCAAGAAGATTCAAATCAGCAGTTCTGAATGCCTGAAGGGGTTACCCGGTCCAACTCGATATTAACAGAAATGTGAGGTCAAATAGCAACGTACCGCGACACTACAAGATATAGCTCCCACAAAGCTAACTATTGCGACCTGCAATAGAGCGAGAAAGGCAAAATCAGGCCACGAACAACGTATAAACGATGCGAACGACTCACGAAGAACACCGAGGATGGCAACCACCACGATTTGTGCAGAATTCGTAGCCGCCAGCAGAAGAAGGTCTGTACAACGAGAGCCATGATCCCTTCCAACACGGGAGAATTAAAAGGAGCGATGAAAGGTTCAGCGAGTACTTTCATATTCCCAAATCCATGGGCAAACCAGTGGAATGCATCTGCAGCAACAAGCATTGACTGTATAGTATCAAGAAAGAACATTCCATAGACTGAACATCGGATGGATATTTCGTTAACTGAGTCTGATCTTGCCTGCTACAGTCTGTTCAGGTATCTGGGATTGGAGGGCATACGGGGACGGTCTTTGCTTGGTACAATTTCACAGCATACTGGAGGTGGACAAACAAAAGAGAATACGAGAAACAGTTTCAAAGTAACGCTGATGTTAAGGTAAAGAAAAAGCAGTCATCGCTCCTGCATAATTTGCCATCCAAGTAAGTATAGCTGACCAACGAGTGAGGTACATAGCCATAGTGGGAAAACACTCCCTCACGACGATGCCGTACAGTGATGAACAAAAGATTACAAGAATGTAAGTGTACGTGATCGAGTTCAGGGCAGAAAAAGGAAGGTGGCCCAACAATGGCTGAGAATGATGTGGACCACGAGGCGACAGGTGGCAGACACAAGTTTATTTTGTCTTTTATCAGATTTGTGACACACCTGTGGCTCGAGTATTCCCAGATGCAATTGAGGACCAGCAGAAGAACGTGGCTTGTCATTGGGACCACAATGCGGAAATGGATAGCTGGGAGAGTCGTAGAGGTCGGAGTGGATGAGAAATGGCAACATGTTGGTATTGGAAAAAGGGAGGAGGCAAATTATATAAAATTATATAATAAATCTTGGGACACAATAAGTGTTGAGCCAGTGAACAAAGTAGCATTCATTGAAGAAGCAAGGCTTGGAAATGGAGCAATAGAATTATATTGTGTTGTTTTGACCTGTCCATCATTGTAAAGTGTTGGAGCAGAGAACTTGACAAATTGAAACACAAGTAAGAACAAAATGAGTGGCAGGCACCTTTGCATAGTTTATGTCAGAACAAAAGATATTTCCTAGCCTTTTTTTGTCTGAATAAGCTTTCCAACTGGGGGATTATTTGCTTCAACCAGGCTGTTATAGATTGACTTGAAGTCTTATTTGGTGCAGTCATTTCTACTGCAGTCCATTTCCACAATGAGAAACAGATAATTTTGCAGTCCATGCAGGCAAGAATAGCTTGGCTTGTTATACCACTTAATGGCAAGGAGCCCATTGACCAACCTGCCAGACTATATGTATTACTTAGTTCTGCAGGCAAGGTAGACAGGGCCAGGGCTCAACTTGGCTTGCATTCCAGGAACATCAGAGGAGCAAGGCTTGGCAGTGGAAAAACAGAGCTTATAGTGTGTCATTTCCACAGGTGTTATCCCTCTTGTCAGCTTCAGCCATCAAGGGATCAGGTGAAGTGAACAGGTTTGGGTAAACCCAGAACTCAAGAGAAAGTGAATGAGTTTGGGTGAACCCAGAACTCATGAAGAAGGGATAGAGTAACTGTGGTTACAAGTCTTGCAGCTTACAATTCATGCAATGTAAGTCAGATCAATGGTGGATTCCGCTGTGTTAGAGTGAATGTAAGGAAAGAGGTGCCTGACAAACAAGTACAAATATCTATATAAAGGCTGTGTTCTGGGAGAACATGGCATGGAACAGTAAATAGTATGCATTGTAATATGATATGATATACAAATACATTTTGTGGTAAAGTGCAGTAACAGTGCCAGTCTGTTACATACCTCCTTTGAGATTGTTTACAGTTGCATGAGTTTGGATGATGGGATAGTACACTATTGTAGATTGAATGACAACACAAGAGTCTGGAGCAGACTCACAGTGAGGGTTTGCAACAGTGGCAAAAGCAGTGGCAACACAACAGAAGAAGGGCTTTCCACATATTCCAGAGCTATGAACACAAGTTCTGGAGAGGGCTCTTTCACATTGGTCTCAGCAGCTTACACTGTCAGAGGTGGCTGAAGTGCTGCTACTGGGGCCAATTCTATGTTGTCAGCCCATGCTGAGGAAGCAGAAGTGGTGCTGGCTGCCTGAGCTTTAGTTGGGCTTGACCCAACAGTAGATTCTGATGGCACAGTGATGCTGGTTACTGGCCCAGAAGTGGACAGTCCAGCAGAAGTATCAGTGACTGCTGGCAGGGCAGCACTCTTGATGGAAGGTCCTCTGTGAAAGTCCCATGATTGCAGGCACAAGGAGTTGCACTAGCAGCAGGCTCCATGAGCACATTGGCATCTGTGAAAACCCATCCCCCGCCCATTCCATACCTACTCCTACCCACTTCCAAACCTACTCCCATTTCCCAATCCATACTACCCCCCCATTCTCCATTCCCCCCTTCATTACAACCCTACCCTACCCTCTGAACTTGTGCTCCTCTATCTGGAGCACTTTTGACCTGGCGCGCATTGCTACTCGCATTTCAGAGCGTCTGGACTTCACCCTGGGCCACTTGTAGCTGTACTGGAGCTTCCGCAAAGCCCTGGACCTGTACTTAGCCTCCCAAGCTTGCCTAGTAAGGACTCACCAGTGTAGCTGAGCCCCCGTCATCAGCAGGACCTGACAGACCATCACAGACTGGCTGAAGGAAGACCCAGCAAAGTTGCGAACAAAAGTTTAAAGGCTGAGTGCGCTGAGGCCCAGGGGAAAGATTTTGGTATTATTGCTACATACAAGGGGTGGAACAGTATGCCCTTTCCTTTCGTCTCTTAACAATATCTAATGTGAGCAGTAGTTTTTTTTAGGAGGCAATGGTGGTGCTAATCCAGTATATTTGGTGTATCTTTTTTCTGCTGGCAGATGCTGACTGTGTGATGTAGTGACATGCTGACCTGTTTGCCAAAGATGTTCCACCCTCCAAGGTTGTCCGCATCATTGACCAATTTCCTCGCACATTACATTATGACTGCAGACGGACTCAAACGCACCATGTGCTGGATTGAAAGGATGTGGAGGGATTGAGTGTTTCAAAACAATAACACGATTTGTATTGATAATATGTTTCTCAAAAAAATCCAAAGTAAAGGTAATTGATTTGCACACAAATCATTTTATTTAGCTCTTTCTAAATTTATTTAATAATTTCTACGTGAGAAAAACATATTAGAAATCATATAACATGTTTCTAACCGATGTTTCTCAAGAAACTTACAGGATTTCCCGAAGTGTCTAGTCTACTTTCATTCATTCATTCATCTCTGATGAATTATAGTGTATTATATGGTGATTTCAACTGGAGATTCTCCTGCTAAGAACGCGCGCTCACTGGAAACTCATAAGCGATTTGATCAAATCGGGGTGATGGGCCCATCAAGCCGGCTTGAAGCCGGCGGCCCAGCGAGCTAGTACACTACCCACTATCCGATACTCTCAGTCATTTATGCGAGACTGAGGGTGAGTTTTACCAGTATACATATGAGGAAACCAAAATACTTGGGGCAGAGGACAGGAAGGAGACAACGTGGGGGGTCTGTTTTATATCAGGCGACGTGTAATCCAGCGCAAGCGATCATAACCAACCCGATACCTATTGGAATTATACTGTCATAGGTACGGTAGAAGAGAATAGCAGTCATTTAGATGAGACTGAGGAACTATACTTGCGGTATTTGTCACAGGTCTGGCTAGAGTTCTAACAAAATAGGCCTATGTTCATTTAACCGGCCATTTATATATCCAGGGAATCAATCCGCCACGTATAGCTCGCATATGCCTGTGTGTCAAGAGATCAGATGGATGAAGAATTCGGGGAAAGACAAAATACAATGCTCTCAACGAGACACAGACTCAGAGACGAGCAACCGTGAAATGTCATGTCATGATCCCCTCATATTTTCCACAAGGTTTGGACTTTTCTCCGCATGGCTGACTCATTTTGAGAAATACATTGGTCTCTACATAGGCACTATTTGTGTCAATAGATCAGGTGGATGAAGAACTTGGGGAAAGACGAATCAAGATAAGAATGATTGCCGTACTGTCATGTCACCGGTGCCGCATATTTTTTCATAGGGTCTGGTGTTACCTCCCATACGTCTGACTCGGTTTGAGAACATCTGACAGTCTCGACATTATCACCTGTCATGTTAACGTGGTAAGCACTTATCAGGGATTCTGTTGCGGTTCGGAGTTTTCCTAGTATTCTCTTCGGTACTGTTCTTCAACATCAACAATGGTATGTAGTTTCGTCTCCACCATTATTCATACTTGATATTCGTATCAGAGCCCTGCGCAGTCAAAGAAATACATGGTTTGCTTCATCTCTTTAGCATACTTTTCGATTTTCACCCGGGCTAGGGAAGGTATCGGTTCACACATAATGATCAAGATTACGTTGGGCAATGCCAAGGGTCTATCGTTGAGAGTAAAAAAGGCGTGAGTGACTCTCCTGCTATCAGCTGCTCCTACGACAGAGTCCACCATTTTGATCAGGTTAGATTAACATTGACCTTTGCAAACGGACAAAGAGTGAATTGGATCGCTTCTGAATGTACCCCGACCAAGTTAGTTAGTCCCATTCATCCAACTTCAACACTTGACCATGTTGTTCAGTCATCCCATTTCCCCATCCGGCCCTTCCTAGACACGAGAGTCGTACTGTGGCATAACCATTCATCTCCCCTCAGCGTGCCATCGTTAATACTGCAAGTTTTATACTATCTTGGATCTTTGGTTTTCAAGTGCGAATGCATATATGTCTTTTCATCAATCATGTTTCTCTGAGAGTAGTGTACGTTCGGAGCCATGATCCACGATTCTGGGGGCCGTCAGGGGCAATGGCACTCTGTCAGACGGAATGAGTCCCTAAATCTCCTCATTGATTTCCGTCACGAGATAATGGGGCTGATAGAGCTGGGAAAATCTTGTAGGATTCAGTCAAGATTAATATTGACCAGTAAGGGGCGCGACGGATTAAGATTGTATCTGAACATTAATGAAGGTGTACCCAAAGTGATATAGACCTAATTGATATCAGAATTGAACTTGAAGGCGCCTTCAGGCTCGAATAATAACGACTCTGGAGGCATCGAGGCGACAATTTGACTCAGTCGATCGAAGGCCTGTTGTGCTCCAAGCCGGCGAACCGGATCATCATCTGCCATTGCTGTCAAAGTGTCGTCAATAGCCGGGATTTTGCTCTAAAACGCGGTGAAGTCGAGAGTAGGCGAGACAAGGTACGAAGTACCTTAAATTCATGTAGACTACTGGCAAGCTGCCAAACATCTAGCTTGAAGGGATCATAAGGCTTCCCGGATTCGACTTCTGGGGGGACTTGACGATTGTACATCTCAGGTGACGGAAAAGAACCACCAAGGGGAGGGCCCACACACACACGCTCCTCAGGGGAACAATCTTCCGGGAACTGTATAGCGACTTCAAAATCAATCAAGTAGACCCGAGGGCGAGAAACAGATATCTTCTTTGCTGCCAATGACTCTGGATGCCATTGGACGACAAAGTTGTCGATAAATGCGTCCTGATGAAAGTGAGAGCCTGGATGCACCTACTTACATAGCAGAACTCACTCTATGGGCGACATTATGTGAATAGATAAATACAAGAGCCTCCAAATGTGCGTTAATAGGTACATTTGATATCAAGTAACAAGACTATCACCTCTAACATTTGTAACAGCATGTCAACGATGTCGCCCACAGAGTTCCTAGGCCAATATCCGTGTGCTTCCAAGACGGTGCCTCCAGCTTTAGGAAAGACTCCAAAGATGATGTCCTCAAATTGTAATTCTGAAAACATGGGAAGGGTGTGATTGTCGCTATACAAACTTAGAGCTCCAGTTGCGAACTTCCGTAGAACTTTTAAATGTTCATGCCCATCCTGCCCCATAACTATGACACGAATAATAACATCGTGACCCTCACGGGTACGAACGGCGCGGGAGAGAGGATTCTAATAGAGGAACTGTTTCAGGGAGGTAGCATGCACAATGCGAAACAAAGGAGATACCAACTGTATATTCGAACTGTCCAAGCCAGATAGGTGTCGTCCTGGCTAGAGGCGTATATCCAAAGCCGCTACACAACTGAGGGGTTAAACTAGGTGCTTTGAGAATACTGCCCGCGAAGTGCTGCCACTGTGAGAATCCCCATTGGCTCAAGACCTGATCCAACAATCGCCATATTCTCTCTTCGTCTTCTACGCAAGTCCCTGGTGTCCTCCATTCATCTAGATTCGTGGGAAGCTGTTTCGACAATCCTTGAAGTGAGACTGCACAGACTACTGCAAAGTTAACACTACCTTCTGACGAATGCGGCGCCTCGTATTGAGTGGACGATGCGCATCCCAGAGTGCATACGACGCCAGTAAAACCGTACCGATCGTAGCTAGAGTGCGGCCGAGAGAGAGTGAAGACATCCAAATGTAGAGAACTCTTATGGTCTTTAGTTCTGTGCTTATACAATTCCCGCTAACGCTTCCTTCAGTCGTTCTCATTACGTAATCAAATTCTTTCCAAATTGAGTACGCATGACTCAACCGTTTGCATCCCAGGCGCCATCAACCCCTCGTCAAGACACATTCCAGCATGAGAATCGACGACTGGATGGGATTTCGTCGAGTTCGTCGTCTACGTTGTTAGAACCTATACAGAGTGGTAAGTTTATCTAGTCCTCAGTCGTATACAAGTGACTAGATTGCGTCATCGTACCTATACAGAGTGGTAAGTTTATCTAGTCTGTGGTACGATGTAAGCGTAATGTAAGTATGATTATGGTAAGTTACTCACCCTCAGTCGTATACAAGTGACTGAGGGTGTCGTTTTATGTATGTAGCATATATATATATTTCTATGAGACAATGGTTGTCAGAATTAGATTTGCACGTACCCGCGTCTCGTCCCTATTCGTTATTCCGTCGGTACATCCCTATTGTCATTTCGTCGGTACGTCAGACATTCACGGTACTTGTGATTATATCTACGTAAAAGACTATCATGTTATTATTTATTCTTAGAAGTACGGACTATTCTAGCCGCCTTGAATTAGTATAAAGGAGAGCATGTATTCGATAGAAAGACTTAACTTGGATATTGTTGGTTTCTCGATTTGATTTGATTTCTTGAGTCGAATCCTGACAATGGTGTGACGTGTGATATATAAGTGTCAAAGCAGAGAGTGAACAAAGGGATCGTACGCTGGCCATCGTTGGCCACCCTGACGCGTGAGGTTTGTCGGTGATTCCAACATACGTGATTGCGGATAATGAGCGACAGGGTCACTCCGCGTTCGTTCGTTCTTCTTCCTCTTGATCTCGGTCATGGCCA
>QGOB01000167.1:0-29873 GCA_003313055.1 Termitomyces sp. MG145
GGCATTTTGAGAGCGGAGATAAGCTTCCATTTCCCCAACCCAGGAATTGTAGTTATGAGAGTTGAGTTTTGTGAAAGTTGGAATAGAAGTAGGCATAGTGAGAGTTGATAGAGGGTTTGAATAGTGCAGAATGCAGGCAGAAAAGCGTCTGAAAGTGCTTAAAAAAGCAATAGATGTAGATCACTAAGGTCTAGTATGCCAGAAGGAATTCAGCCACAATCCAGTTAATAAACTGGCAGGGTTCCTGTAAGGTCCTCAGGAGTGGTGCAGCAGGAAGATGAGGTATAGTAAAGCTAACTATCTAACTGCAGACTCTGCAATTGTAACACCTCCCAGTTAGGCATGTCAGGCTTCACTGGCGAGATAAAGTGGCCCCACTTAAGAGTGCCAGCCCAAAAGTTCAGAGTCTATGTAACTAGAGAGAACTGCAACCAATATAAGGACTTTAGCACAGACACAAAGTAATCAACCTAAAAATTATGGATTAAAGCTTTAGAGCGCGGGGCCCATAACCTGTTGAAGACAGGCAAGCACAGGGGACAGTATTGTCACTAAAGCTGGAATCCAAAGTCAGAAACTAGATTGCATTGAATATAAGTTGCAATACACACCTGGAATCCAAAGTCAGAAACTGAGGACTCCAGGTAAAACTAACTACCTTATATACTAAGAGTGTGTGAATGAATCAAGTAATCAAAGTGACAGATGAATGGAATGGAAGCAGTCAGAGGTGACAGCAAGATGGAATGGAAGTTGTCAATAGTGACAGCAAGCTGGAATGGAAGTAAGCTGGAGTGACAGAATAGAAGCAAGCTGGAGTGACAGAATGGAAGCAAGCTGAACTGACAGAATGGAAAGAGATGGGTATGGTGGTGAACTCTGGAAATGTATAGCACATTTTAACAAATGGTTATAGCAACATTGTTTGCAATTGTTGGTAGTGCACTGGCAAAGGTAGAAACTGACCGCTTTGTAGGAAGTGTTGACCGCTAAGATAACGGGATCGTCGGACTCATAGTCGATAGGAATGAGGGGTTTAGTGTTGTGCAAGGCCTTAACAAGGTCTTTCTGAGCGTTAAGCTGGTCGGGTCCAAATTTGAAGGGAACTCTGGTACGAGTGAGCTTCGTTAGGTGATGGGCATGATGGGCAAAGTTCTTAATGAATATCTGGAGGACTCCAACAGTTCATAGGAAGGCGCGGACTTTGGTTAACAACTGGCAAGGGCCCCAGCAGTCCAATAGCGCTAAATGGTTTCGTCAGGTACTTGACCATTAGGGGTGCAAACATGGCCAAGGATCTTGAAGGTAGGCATGCAAAGGACTAACTTATGGCCAGAGAAAGTACCACCACAGTACTTCATTTGCTGAAGGACATGGTTCAGGAGTTGAAAGAACTCCCAAATGTTAGATGATGACAGGTCAAGTCATCTGACAGCTTAGAGCTCTGAGTTAACTACACAAAACTGTCCTGTGTTCCAGTTTCTGCAGTGAACCCTAGTGGCAGTAGTAGTAACCATCTCATGCCTAGAAGGTACTTATATGTAACCTACTAGCTCCTTGTGTAACCAGACCATATAGCTCAGTGGTTAGAGCATAATATGGGGCGCATACCCAAGAGGTCCCAGGTTCAATTCCTGGTATGGTCACTTTTCCATTTCTAACAGGTTATGGGCCCCAGCACTTCCTTGTGCTTAAGTCAGCCTGCTTATTTAATGGAATTGTGAGTAATAAGTCATATGACTTGCCATGTCAGGAGGATGTGTTAGATGATGACAAGTCAAGTCATCTGACAGCTTAGAGCTCTGAGTTAACTACATAAAAACTGTCCTGTGTTCCAGTTCCTGCAGTGAACCCTAGTGGCAGTAGTAGTAACCATCTCATGCCTAGAAGGTACTTATATGTAACCTACTAGCTCCTTGTGTAACCAGACCATATAGCTCAGTGGTTAGAGCATAATATGGGGCGCATACCCAAGAGGTCCCAGGTTCAATTCCTGGTATGGTCACTTTTCCATTTCTAACACCAAAGTACTAGACAAATGTTGGGATTGTCGGGATGCTTAGCGGGTGTGCCATTAACGAGTTTCCAGTCTTTCGGGCCTTTAACGCCAACATTGTCAATGAAGCTGAGAGCATTATGGGGGATTTTAGGCTGAAGGATGTGGGTGACGTCATCGTGGAAGATGGGCACAGCATTAGTCCATCCCATTGGGAGCGTTACTAAACAGAGGGTGCCAAACAGGGTCTGGAAAGTTGTTAGGTCATGGGAAGCGGGATCAATAACACATTTGTCATAGCCAACGTAGAGGTTGAGGGTAGCACCGCAAATGCGGCCAGCAAAGGATTTGGCAACGTGGTCAGGGAAAGGGGGAACTCCAGAGTGGCGGATTGTGACTTGGTTTAACGGCTTGAGGCTGTGGACTAGGCAAAGTTTACCGTTTTTCTTCAAGACACAAAACCAGCGGGACTGGTAAGCAGAGTTTGAGGGCTCATAAACACCAGCCTGGATTTTGCTACAAATGATTTCACAGATCTCCTTCTTGAGGCCTGGTGGTATTGTATTGGTCAGTTATGCTAAACCCAAGGGATGTGAGGGATGGTTGGTATGCAAACGGGAGGGAAGAAGTCAGGTTGTAGGCTACCTCTTTTGGAGTCTTCCCAGGCAAAGGCGTTTTGCTGCTTAGCAACAAGGTCCACGAGTACATTGAGCTCATCTTGGGTAAGAAAGCTGGTATCATGTTCCTTAACGAAAGTCGCTTTGCGGTCTTTGATAAAGCGAGGAGTCAGTAAGAAGGGAAGGGGATTAGGATTGAGCTTGGGTATCTTTGCTAAGGAGTTGCCAAGGATGTGTCGTTTGATTTGGAAGTCTTCGCTAACCTGGCTAGCAACAGGCTTGGTCTTCAACGCAACTGGCTTATATTTCTTCTTGGCTTGGACTCCTTTGTGTTTTGGCTTGGCAGTGGTGTAAACAGCTGGGAAGGGGACGTTAACATAAATGGGAGCTGAGAGGGTATTGAGCATTCCAGATGCTTGACCAAGAATCAAGGGATCGGAGAGACTAGTAGAAACAAAATAAGAGCGTGGCAGGATAATGGTCTCAGTAAGGTCACTAGCAGTCACATATAAATAAGCAAGAGAGAGATTGTTGGAAACTGTTTTTGGGTTTTCTAATATTTCAGGATCAAGTGGGGTATGCGCTTGCACTATAACAGAGTGCTTTTGGTGGTCGAAGTTGAGGACGACTGCTAAGTCTTCCTCAGAGTTGTTAACCGTGGGGGTGGTGGCAAAAGCAACGGGGCGGTCCTGCGCTATACTTGGGCTGAACCTTCTGTTGCTTGTGCTGACCACAGGGAAACATAGGGATGGTGCGACAAAGTCCGGTATTGGGGTCCATTATTGTTATTGTGGTTTCCGTTTTGCTAAGCATGTCGACGGTACTCTTGGTAAGGACATCAAAGGGGTGACCAAGCAGGATATCGTATGCAGGGGAGCATAGAACATGGATCTGAAGGTACAGTGTGATACCACCAACAGTGCAAGGGACGTTACAAGCAAGACCGAGAGATTTGTCCATAGTGCCGTTAGCACTCTGCATGTTCAGAATGATGCTGGGGTCATAGGATACACCAAGATAGGTTAGCAACTTCAGCAGACATGGAGATGATCTGGGAGCCGCTATCCGCTATACATTTGATTTCCTCGTGATTATCGACCAAGAGCATGATAGACTGAATTGCCTGAGATTCCTGAGCAACCGCTAACATAGCCGGCTCCTCACCAGGCAGTAGCGACTTGATGTATGCTTCCACCGGGTCTATTGAGGTGACTTGGGCTCTAGCGGCGTCGGTAAGCAGAGAGTCGGTACCGGGAGTGTCGTTAAGGGAAAATGAAGGCAGAGCGTTGTCGAGGATGTCAGTAGACTCTTGGAAAGCGGTGATGTTAGGAGGCGCGGTCCATTTAGGTGTAACAGCATTTCTGAACTGATTCTGGATGTTGTTAAAGAGGGAGCAGAGTTCGCCAACAGAGATGGTAAGCTTGGTCTGGAGTACCTGGTCAAATACCTGCTTGGACTGTTTGATATTGTAGATGGGAGCCATACTTCGGTAAGCAGCGTCAGGGTGTTTGTCCGGAGTGCCAAAGTTTCGATTGGTCAGGGGCTGATAGCAAGATGAGATACTGGAATAAGGGTGAACTGGGGGATCTACTGTGGGCACATGGTTAACGACTGGCAGCTCCGGGGCTTTAGCAGTGCCGGTAGCAGATGCAGCAGCAGGATGTTCATTAGCGACAGGAGGACTGGCAGGGATGAATCATTCATGAATGGCAGGGGAACTGGCAGTGGGGGAGTTGTTAGTGGTTTTAGGGGGAACCGGTCGATGCATAAAGTTCCCATTCTAAGGCAGTGACACATTCTTCCCTGAATAACGTTCCTGGGCTAGTGGTTTCCAGTTGCAAGACCTCGTGGATAAATGTCTGGGACATGCCTTGGAGCTGTTCCACATCAGGGTTAGCGTTAGCACTGAGGCAGCCGATAAGAAGCTGGTTGGGGTTTAGCCTGTGCCATTCGTCGATGCATTCTATGTAGAGCCATTTGCTGATGTAGTTGGGGATCATAGCGCCAGATGGTAAGACAAGCTTGCCTTCATGATTCCAACGGATCTTGCCTTGACTGATGAAGCTTTCCAGCTTAACACAATTGCCTTGTACCATGGTGTGACCGGTTTTGCTGCAGAAGTGGCAGCTGTCACTAGGAGGTCAAGAGGCGCGGGACTGAGAAGTGTTACCAGCAGCCAATGCAGCCATCTTTTCCTCCATGCGTGCCAGAGCATTAATGATAGCGGCGGCGGCAATGTTGAGAGGTTCCTTTTTAATGATGGTGGTTGGTATAGGGGCGGTGGTGTTAACGGTTGGAGTCTTAGTGTTAGCGATCATTGGTTTCTTCGAAGTCATGGCAGTGTCAGTACCCTTCAGAACCCATTTGGCAGCTTCAAAGACTTGGTCTACCTCATAGGGGTCCTCTGGGTGATGATTGGGAAGGGTGATTTCTAAACAGCAGACGAGCTTGGACCATAACAAAGTCGGTATACCTTGCTGGAATAAATGGTGTTCCTCATTTCAGTAGATCTTGCCTTTAGCCAGAAGCCAACACGCCAGGCGCTGGAAGTCCCTATAGTGATCCAAGGAGTGTCCAAGAGTAGAGATACCGGCCAAGAAAGTCTGGTTAATGAGCCACTTGAGATCCTGGAAAGTGTACCAGGTGGATTCCTCAGTGCCAGGATATAAACAGAAGACCGCTATTTTCCACTCGGCGTAGGTATGGTTGCTAAACTCTGGCAAGCCAAGCCAGGTCTCCACGGTGTCATACAATACGTACCGAGCGGCATATTCCTTTTTCTGGTTATTGTCGTTAACGGCACAGTCTGCTAAGAGATATTCGAGCTCGCGGAAGTACTGGGCAAGCTCTCATGGGCAACTCTCATCCCATTTAGGTGTGGTAGAGTCATTGCAGGGTGTCATATGGCGAGAAAGACGGTGATGGGCTGACTTGCCGCCTAGCTGCCGTGCAGGAAACAACCAACAGGACCAGCTAGATAGGGATAGCTAGCAAGCAGTAGCGTTACGTGTGTGTGAGAGGAGTCTAGCAAAGTCCTGGAAACCCGGTAAGGAAATGTGAGGTCGGAGTCGGTAAGGAAGTGTGAGGGAGCGGTAAGAGATAACGGTGCGGCCGCTAGTGTTGGCGCCGAACCGTCGCTAAGGGGAAATCTGTCAAAGACCCAAAAGGTCGTTAAGGAATAACGGAAGAGTTAACGGAAATGTACGAGCCGCTAGCCGTAAGCGCTAGCGTTTAACGAAGGCGAAGCGAGGGCACCCGTATGGTGCTTAACGAAAGCGGAGCGAGTGCACCCGTATGGTGCTTAACGAAGGCGACGAGGAGCAAAGTAGACTGGACTGGGTAATCCCAAATCAGTCATTAATGAAGCAAGAGCGTGAACGAGATCTTAAGTGTAGTCTGAAGTGGGGACTAAACTCGGGTACGATTCCATGTCTTGTAGCTACTGACAGGGCAGTATTTATAGGTAAGTGAAACAGTAGGTAAAAGGGGAAAAACGGTAATAGACAGTAAGCGTAGCGTTTGCATGTGATAATGCGATAATGCGGGTCAGGAGTAAGACGATAAAAGGGGAAACCGGTAAGAGATAGTAGGCAAAGCGGATGCATGTGATAATGCATGTCAGGGGCCGTAGAGAGAGAGGCCTGAACTGTCGCAAGGTCGGCTGAGTTGTTAAGGGAAAGGTCGGTAATGGTCGGTGTCGTTAGCAGTCGGTCGGTAGTGGTCACGTGCTGAGGTCACGTGCTTGGTTCGACTTGTCGGTGTCAGGCAGCCAGCGCTGACCGAGGCGTATTATCTCCCCTTGACTGAAAAACTGACTGTCCCCAGTCAGAGGAAAATCCTCGAAGTCTCGTGATCGTTAAGCATGGTCCGTGCGGGGGGGGGTCCTGGTCCGTGCGCCATACTGGAAAACCATAAATAAATTCCAGCGACTCTTTGGACTTCGTCATTTCCACACTACCATGACTACCCCTGCTTTCTTCAACTACTCGACTACCTTCGCGCGCTTTGTGGCCGCTCAAGACTTTCTCGAGAAGGCGCCCAAGGTGCTCGGGATGGGGCGCGCGCTCCTCGCGACAAATCCGCAGTCGGCGGTAACGTCGATATTGTCGACCTACCTGCACTGGTTCGAGTCGGCAGGTGGCAGTGGGGTCACGTGGTCGGAACAGGAGGCGGTAGGAAAAGAGTGCCGGGCTTTATATGCCCAATACAAGGACGAGGCCTGGATGAGGCCTTTTGACACGCACTTTGTAAGTTTCTTTTGCTTCTTAACGTCTCGCACGGTATGCTAACGCTTGCGCTAAGGGTGAGCAGCCAGCGGGAGAGATCGAGGAGGAGGAGATCGCAGAGGCGCCTATGACGGTAAGTGCTAACAGTGCCGCTATGACTTAGCGGCGGCGTTAAGGTATTTCCAGTTGTTCGATGAACTCTCTTTTGACGAGCAGTTTTTCTTTCAGCACCCGCCCAAGGATCCCATGGCGTCGGCCGGTTCGAGGACCAGGGAGGATCGCGGTGAGGGGTCGAGCCGGCAGGGCGGAGCCGCCGGTAGCGCTGGAGCGGAGTCGCCGGCGCTACCGCAGACTCCAAAGACTCCCAAGCCGGCAGCGAAGACGAGGACAATGACGGTTCCGGAGGTAAGTTCGACCGTTCATCTACGGCTGGTACGGTTGTTAACGGTCGACGCTTGTAGCGGTCGTCGAAGGGCAAAGAGCGCGCGAGAGGGGACAACGATGACGAGGAGCCGGTAAGTTTTGCTCGGGAGTAACGGTCGGTCGCTAACGGCCGGTCCAGACTTCGCCGAAGAAGAGCAAGGGCAAGCAGAGGGCCGTGTTCAGTGACGGCAAGAGCGAGGAGGAGGTGGCGGTCCCAGAGTCGTTTAACGACCGGGACTTGAAGAAGTTGCTGCGTGGGCGCTTGCCCTCGACAGTGCTGGACACGGGTGCCGGTGCCGGAGAACTGGTCGGGCGAAGGAAGGAAAGGAAGCTGGTGGCTCCGGCGGCGAGAGCAGCGTTTCGGGAGCGAGTCGGGGCGGTAAGTATTGCTTTTATTGTTTCTTAACGGCTACGGCTAACGGTTTTTGGCGGTAGTGCGACGGTTGCTGGGCCTTGAACGACCCTGAAGGTTGCTGGTACCCGACCGGCAACTTGCCGTGTTACCGGTGCAACAAAGTGAGCAAAGGTTGCTCGGTACGGGGGAAGTCGTTACGGGGCCGCTGCAGGGGTCACAAGGGGAAGAAGGCGGAGGGGGCTGCCTTGGTACAGGCGGCGAGGAATTATCTGGAGGGGCAGCGGGAGCTCGATGCGGCCGGCAAGGCCATTGCGGTAAAGAAGACGACGCTGAGTTTGCTGACGCGTCAGGGGGGAGCCAGTGACGGGGAGGGCGAGGACAAGGGGAAAAGGCCGGTAAGGAGCCGGTCAGTAGTGGAATCGAGCGACGAGGAGATACCGGCGCCAGCGAGGAGTTCTAAACGGCGCCGGTTAGAGTCTGTTGAAGAGGGTTCGGTCGAAGGCGCGCGTGAGGTGACCCCGGCAGAGGAAAGGGCGGCGGTGGAGAAGGCCATTGAGCAGAGTTTGGGCGGTGGCGGAGCGCCCGAGGAGGCAGGACCAGTCGCCGGTCCAAGCAGTAGTCGGTAAGTCTTGTGAGACTTTGCAGCTATCGCTAACGGCTGATTTGTTACCGTCAGGCCGGTAGAGACGGAGGTGGAAATGGGTGATGCGACTGGGGCTCCAAGGAAGTCGGTAAGTGACTTCTCAGTGACGTTTCTCTAGTAATGACGACTTCGCTTAGCCATCGGACTTTGGGACTCCTCCCCGACTGACCGTCGAGGAGGAGGAGATACAATGGTTGGGCGAGGACCTACCGGTCCCCGTCCCCTTCGATCCCCGGGGCGATTTGGAGCGGTACCGGTCGAGGGCAGCAGAGATCTGCCGGCTGATGGGGAGGGAGTTGGTAGCGGCTGAGAACGACCTTCGGGCGGGCTCGGTTTAGTTTGCTGGCGCGGGCGCGGGGCGCCCTTTTACGGTATCAGGACGATTGCGACGCTTTTATCGCGTGGCAGTCGGAGGTGGGGGTGACAGCGGAGTACTGGGGAGAGTCGGGCGATCCGCCTATCCCGACCGACGACGACTTCACCTCCGGTAGCTCCTAAAAAAAACAAAAGACTTATTTTAGTTTTTGTCCAATTCTTGTTGCAGACTGACCCCCTTAAGGGGTCTTTTTTTTTTAATAAACAATTTCTTGGAGTCTGGCCTGACCAGTAAGATAAGACGCGATTGACCGGTAAGAAAATAGCGGTCGGAGGAAATGGAAGTGACAAAAAGGAAGGCAAGTCAAACGGATAGCGAAAGTAACAAAAGAAAAATAAACCGTGGAAAAAGATAAACGCTCAGTAAATCATCATGGCACTTGCGCAAGGTCGCTTAACGACTGCGTCTTAACGAAAGGCGGAGTGAAGCGAAAGAAACCAAAAAAGAATAAACGGTGGGAAGAGAATAAACGCTCAGTAAAACATCATGGCGCTTGGGCAAGGTCGCTTAGCGACTGCGTTTTAACGAAAGGCGAATGGGAGCGGTGGTGACAAGTTAAAAAGAATAAGTAGAGGGCTTAACGGTTGTTTGTGCATGTATGTCGGAAAGCGTAGGTAGAAAGAAAGTCTATTATGGATAGAAACGGAGTAAGTAAGGGTGAAACAATAGAAACGAAACAATAGAAATAAAGGCTTATCGAGAGCCGTTAAGGTTTTTGGAGATTTGGACGGTGAGTGGGGTGTATAGTGGAAATGGTGTTTTCTAATCTTCTTCGGCGGCGTTGTCTAATGATTCGTCGGGATTAAGGGGGTCTTTGTCATCAAGTAAGTCGGTTTCTTCTAGTATTCTTAAACGGTCGGTATCGATGTTGAAGGCGTCGGTAGGGAGGGGGATGTGTTTGCGGGCAAAATAAGGGACTAAGCGAAAGGCGGCTACTGGTTGGTGGAGTACGGATCCATCTAATTCACAAAGAATGTAAGTGCCTCCACGGTTACGTGAGATTACCACTAGCGGTCCTAAGTATCGAGGTCGCATCTTTTTATTATGGGTGACTTCAATGCGTGTATTCCTCATCAGTACTAGGTCTCCTTGCTTGAAGTCGTAGTCTCGAATGGTAGCGGCGTGTTCTTGTTCGAAACGGAGGGCCGCTAACCGGCGGGCGGTAAGGACGGTATCGTGTAAACAGTCGAGATCGGCTTGTCTGCGTTGGAGGTCGATAGCGCGTCGGGCAATGAGGTCGGTAGTCATTAGCAGGGAATTGGGAGGTGGCTGGAGGTAGGTCGCTTCTATGATGTCGGCGGGGAATAGGGGATGAGTACCGGTAGCGGCGTAGTAAGGGGAACAACCCATGCGGCGGCAGACAGTAACGTGTTCTGACCAGAAGACGGAGTAAGCGGCTGAGCTCCACTTGGACTGGTCTCCGTTAACGGCTTTGAAGAGGGCTTGGCGAATGTCAAAGTGAGGTCGTTCGGCGATACCGTTAGCGCGTTTATTGTAACCGGATATGCGAATGTGGTTGATGTGGTACTTCTTGGTGAGGTAAGCGACAGCTTTAATGATGGGTGGACCGTTATCGGTAACGATTTTGTTAAGGGCGCCCCAGCGGCAGATGATGTCTTCGAAGAGCCACTTAGCGATAGCATCAGTATTTTCGCGAGCGAGCATGCGGAATTCGGGATAGTGGATTAGTGAACAGCGTCCCTGGATGATATACTTGAACTTGTTCGAAGGTGGCATGAACATGGTGTCGATATAGATTTTACTGAATAAAGCGGCAGGGATAGCGACGGTAGGCGGTATGAGGACTTTTGTCGTTTGGTGGACTTGGCAAATGTGGCACGAGCGAATGTACCAAACGATATCGGCCGCTACCTGTGGCCACCAAAAGTGCTCCAACAAGGCGGCTCTTGTAGCGAACAGACCACGGTGTCCAAGGTTGTCGTGCATAGCGTGCAGAATGCGAAGACGTGAGTCAGCCGCTATGAAGAGCTTGTGCTCACCGTTACGATTGCGGCGCCACAGCTTGCCGTTAGCGAGGAAGAAACCGCTAGCGTAGCGAAGGAAAGTAGCGAGGGCTTTGTCGTCCAGATCTGGCAGTCGCTTGAAGTCGGTAAGCCACTGCCGGACGAGTTGAATTCTTTCGTCGCCGGCCAGGGCCTTGGGTGAGCGAGGGACATGGTTGTAGGAAAGGGGGTCGGTAACGAGTGGAGTCGAGACTTCGGTAAGGGGAACGGTATCGTTAACGAATGTCGTTAGAGTCGGACGGTAGTGGGCGAGTGGGGGTAAACGGGGGACGGTAGAGGCGGAACGGGCGAGGGCGGTCGGTAATTGAACATGGTGCATGAATCCGTGCATACGCTCAATCCAATCTTCGAAGATGTCGTTGTCGGTATCGTCTGGGGGAGGGTCGGTAGGCTGTAACGGTCGTCGGGAAAGTCCGTCGGGTCCGTGGAAGGTGCCTTTAACGTGTACGAGCTCAAAGTGGAACATAAGGATAGCCATGATCCAGTGGTTCATACTAGCTGAAGGCTGAATGTCAGGGTTCTGCAGCATACCTTTGATGTAACGGGTGTCGACTTCGATGATAAGGTTCCTAACGCCTAGGAGGTACATACATAACGCCTGCAAGGCTCTATACAGACCGTAAAGCTCGAGCTTGGGCTGACTGAAGCGGGCTTCGCATTCGTTAAGGGTGATGGAACCAAAACAATTATAGCGACATTGCTTGCGATTGTCAGTAGTGCACTGGCAAAGATAGAAACCGACCGCTATGTATGAAGTGTCGACCGCTAAGATCACAGGATCGTCGGATTCATAGTCGATGGGAACGAGGGGTTTAGCGTCGTGTAAGGCTTTGACAAGGTCTTTCTGGGCGTTAAGCTGGTCGGGTCCAAACTCGAAGGGAACCCCAGTACGGGTGAGCTTCGTTAGGTGATGAGCGCGATGGGCAAAGTTCTTAACAAACATCCGGAGGACTCCAACGGTACCGAGGAAGGCGCGAACTTCGGTTAGCGACTGGCAAGGGCCCCAGCAGTCCAATAGCGCTAAACGGTTCTCGTCAGGAACTCGGCCGGTAGGAGTGCAAACGTGGCCAAGGATCTTAAAGGTCGGCGCGCAAAGGACTAGCTTGTGACCAGAGAAAGTGCCACCGCAGTACTTCATGCGCTGAAGGACACGGTTCAGGAGCTCAAAGAACTCCCAAAGCGCTAGACGAATGTTGGGATTGTCGGGATGCTTAGCGGGGGAGCCGTTAATGAGTTTCCAGTCTTTTGGGCCTTTAACGCCAACGTCGTCGATGAAGCTGAGGGCGTTATGGGAGATTTCGGGCTGGAGGATGTGTGTGACATCGTCATGGAAGATGGGCACAGCGTTAGTCCATCCCATTGGGAGCGTTACTAAACGGAGGGCGCCAAACGGTGTCTGGAAAGTCGTTAAGTCGCGAGAGGCAGGATTGATAAGGCGCTCATCGTAGCCAATGTAGAGATCGAGGGTAGCACCGCAAATGCGGCCGGCGAAGGATTCGGCAACGTGGTCGGGGAAAGGGGGAACGCCAGAGTGGCGGATCGTGACTTGGTTTAACAGCTCGAGGCTGTGGACTAGACGAAGTTTGCCGTTTTTCTTCAAGACACAGAACCAGCGCGACCGGTAAGCGGAGTTCGAGGGCTCGTAAACGCCTGCTTGGATCTTGCTACGGATGATTTCGCAGATTTCCTTTTCGAGGCCGGGCGGTATCGGTCGGTTGTGCTGAACCCAGGGAACGTGAGGGATAGTCGGTATGCAGATGGGGGGAAAGAAGTCGGGTCGGAGGCTACCTCGTTCAGAGTCTTCCCAAGCGAATGCGTTTTGTTGCTTAGCGACAAGGTCCACGAGTATGTTAAGCTCGTCTTGGGTAAGAAAGCCGGTATCGTGTTCCTTAACGAAAGTCGCTTTGCGGTCCTCGGTAAAGCAGGGAGTCGGTACAAAAGGAAGGGGATTAGGATCGAGCTTGGGTATGTTCGCTAAGGGGTCGCCAAGGATATGTCGTTCGATTCGGAAGTCTTCGCTAACATGGCTAGCGACGGGCTTGGTCTTCAATGCGACGAGTTTGTATTTCTTCTTGACTTGGACTCCTTTGCGTTTTGGCTCGGCGGCGGCGTAAACGGCTGGGAAGGGGACATTAACGTAAACAGGGGTAGAGACGGTATCGAGCATTCCAGATGCTTGGCCAAGAATAGAGGGATCAGAGAGACTAGGGAAAACGAAATAAGAGCGCGGTGGGATAACGGCTTCGGAAAGGTCACTAGCGGTCGCATACAGATAGGCAAGAGAGAGATTGTTGGAAGCTGTTTTTGGGTTTTCTAATATTTCGGAATCGAGCGGGGTATGTGATTGCACCATAAAGGAGTGCTTTTGGAGGTCATAGTCGAGGACGACCGCTAAGTCTTCCTCAGAGTTGCTAACCGTGGGGATGGTGGCGAAAGCAACGGGGCAGTCCGGCGCTATACTTAGGCTGAACCCTTTGTGGCTTGTGCTGACCACGGGGAAACGTAGGGATGGTGCGACAAAGGCCGGTATTGGGGTCTGTTATCGTGATCGTGGTTTCCGTTTCGCTAAGTGTATCGATGGTGCTCTTGGTTAAGACATCGAAGGGACAACCGAGCAGGATATTGTAAGCGGGCGAGCGTAGGACGTGGATCTGAAGGTATAGGGTGATACCGCCAACAGTGCAAGGGACGTTACAAGCTAGACCGAGGGATTTGTCCATAGTACCGTTAGCGCTCTGCATGTTCAGAATGATGCTGGGGTCGTAGGATATACCGAGATAGTTAGCGACTTCAGCAGACATGGAGATGATCTGGGAGCCACTATCCGCTATACTTTTGATTTCCTCGCGGTTATCGACCAAGAGCATGATGGACCGAATTGACTGGGATTCCTGAGCGACCGTTAACATAACCGGCTCCTCACCGGGCGGGAGCGACTTGATGTACGCTTCCACCGGGTCGATCGAGGTAACTTGGGCTCTAGCGGCGTCGGAAAGCGGAGGGTTGGCAGCAGAGGTGTCGTTCAGGGTAAAGAAGGGCAGAGCGTCATCCACGATATCGGTAGACTCTTGGAAGGCAGTAACGTTAGGAGGCGCATTCCGTTTAGGAGTAACGGCGTTTCTGAACTGGTTCCGTAGGTCGTTGGAGAGGGAGCAGAGTTCGCCGACAGAGACGGTAAGCTTGGTCTGAAGAACCCGGTCAAATACCTGCTTGGACTGTTCGATATCATAGATAGGGGCCGTACTCCGGTAAGCAGCATCAGGCCGTTTGTCAGGAGCGCCAAAGTTTCGATTAGTCGGAGGCTGGTAGCGAGACGAGATACCGGAATAGGGGTGGACTGGGGGATCGACCGTGGGAACGTGGTTAACGACTGGCGGCTCGGGGACTTTAGCGGTACTGGTAGCAGAGGCAGGGGCAGGACATTCGTTAGCGACAGGGGGACTAGCGGGAGAACTGGTAGCGGCAGAGTCATTAGTGGTTTTAGGGGGAACCGGTCGATATCCCTTAGCACGAGGGATCTCGATACCGTCAAAGACTTCCGCTGGGCGACGTAGGGCATAGAGTTCTCGTTCTAAGGCAGCGACGCGTTCTTCCCTGGAGAGCGTTCCTGGGCTAGCGGTTGCCGGTTGCAAGACTTCGTGAATAAACGTCTGGGACATGCCTTGGAGTTGTTCCGCGTCAGGGTTAGCATTAGCAGTGAGTCGGCCGGTAAGAATCTGGTTGGGGTTGAGCCTGTGCCATTCATCGACGCGTTCCATATAGAGCCGTTTGCCGACGTAATTGGGGATCATAGCGCCAGACGGTAGGACAACCTTGCCTTCGTGGTTCCGACGGATTTTGCCTTGACTGATGAAGCTTTCGAGCTTAACGCAATTGCCTTGTACCATGGTGTGACCGGTTTCGCTGCAGAAGTGACAACTGTCGCTAAGAGGTCGAGAGGCGCGGGGCTGAGAGCTGTTACCGGCAGCCAATGCAGCCATCTTTTCCTCCATTCGTGCGAGAGCGTTAACGATGGCGGCGGCGGCGATGTCGAGAGGTTCCTTTTTAATGATAGTGGTTGGTACGGGGGCGGGGGTGTTAACGGTGGGAGTCTTAGCGTTAGCGGTCGTCGGTTTCTTTGAAGTCGTGGCAGTGTCGGTACCCTTCAGAACCCATTTGGCAGCTTCAAAGTTTTGTTCTACCTCATAGGGGTCCTCCAGGTGATGGTCGGGAAGGGTGATTTCTAAACGGCGGATGAGTTTGGACCATAACGAAGTCGGTATGCCTTGCTGGAAAAGATGGTGTTCCTCGTTCCGGTAGATCTTGCTTTTAGCCAGGAGCCAACGCGCCAGGCGCTGGAAATCCCTATAGTAGTCCGAGAAGTGTCCAAGAGTAGAGATACCGGTCGAGAAAGTCTGGTTTACAAGTCGCTCGAGATCCTGAAGAGTGTAACGGGAAGATTCCTCAGCGCCAGGATATAAACGGAAGACCGCTACTTTCCACTCAGTGTAGGTATGGTCGCTAAACTCTGGCAAGCCAAGCCAGGTCTCCGCGGTGTCATACAATACGTACCGAGCGGCGTATTCCTTTTTCTGGTTATTGTCGTTAACGGCGCAGTCCGCTAGGCGTTACCGCAGACCCCGAAGACTCCAAGGCAAGGGGCCGTTACAAGGCCACGAACAATGACGATTCCCAAGGTAAGTTCCACAGCTTTGTTTTGGTCGGCAAAGTATTAACGGCTTTTGGTAACAGTGGTCCCTGAAGGGCAAAGAGCGTGCAGGAGAGGATGACGACAATGACAAGGAGCCAGTAAGGAAAACATTTGGCATTGTAACCATTAAGTGTTAATGGCTTTGTTAGACTCCGACAAAAAGCAAGGGCAAGAAGAAGACGGCAATTAGCAACAATGAGAGTAGTGGGGAGGTAGAATTTTCTTTTCCTTTGTTAACGGTATTCTGCTAACGGGTTTTGCCAGGAGTTTGTGCCCCCTGCATTGTTCAATGACCGGGAGCTCAAGAAGTTGCTGCATGGGTGCTTGCCCTCAACAGTTTTGGATTTGGGAGCGGGCGCAGGGGAGCGGGTCAGCAGGAAGGAGAGAAAATTGGCAGCCCCTGTGGCGAGGGTGGCGTTCCGGGAGCAAGTTGGGGCGGTAAGTATTTCTCCGTCATCCCTTAGCGACTACTGGCTAACAGTTTTTGCGGTAGTGCGACGGTTGCTGGGCCCTTAACAACCCAGAGGGGTGCTGGTATCCTACCGGTACCTTCCCCTGCTACCAGTGCAATGAGGTGAGCAAGGGGTGTTCAGCACATGGGAAATCATCGCGTGGTCGTCGTGGAGGTCACAAGGGGAAGAAGGCAGAGAACGCGGCCTTGGTCAAGGCCGCCAGAAAGTACTTGGAGGCGCAATGAGAGATAGCGGCAGGTGGTGGGGAGCCCGCTGTTAAGCACTCCTCCTGCCTTGTTGGCAGGAGGGGATGGTAGCAGAGGGAACCAGCAAGGGGAAGGGGCTGGTAAGGACTGTTGGCATAAAGAGCTGATCTGTAGTGGAGTCGAGCGAGGATGAGGAGGTCCTGACTCCTGCAAAGGGGTCCAAACAGCGCCAGATAGAGTCGGGTGATGAAGGGGTGGCCAAAGGGTTGCGAGAGGTGACTCCTGCAGAGGAGAGAGTGGCGGTGGTGAAGGCCATCGAGCGGAACTTGGGCAGCGGCGGAGTGCCAGAGGAGACAGGGCCAGTGGCAGGTCCAAGCGGCAGTCGGTAAGTGGCTGGTCTGCTAGACTTTGCAGCTTTCGCTAATGGTTTGTTGGTTACTGTCAGGCTGGTAGAGACAAAGACCTCCGAGGTCAAAATGGCAGACAGAACAGGACAGGAAGCAATGAGGAAGTTGGCAAGTGAATTTCTTTTAGCGACTGACCCGTTAGTATTAACGACTTCTTCCAGCCCTCGGACTTTGGGACTCCTTCTTGACTGACCATCGAGGAGGAGGAGATCCAATGGTTGGGCGAGGACTTACTGGTCCCGCTCCCCTTTGATCCTCAGGGCAACTTGGAGCATTACCGGTCTTGAGCGGCAGAGATCTGTTGGCTGATGGGAAGGGAGATGGTAGTGGCAGAGAATGATCTGCGGGCGGCGTGGGCTTGGTTCAGTTTGTTGATGCGGGCGTGGGGCGCCCTTCTACGGTACCAGGACGACTGTGACACCTTTATTGCATGGCAGTTGGAGGTGGGGGTGACAGAGAAGTATTGGGGAGAATCAGGTGATCCACCAATGCCAACCAATGACGACTTCACCTCCAGTAGCTCCTGAAAACAAATTTTTATTTTAGTTTTTGCTTTATCCGTGTTGTAGACTGACCCCCTTAAGGGGTCTTTTTAAATAAACAATTTCTTGGAGTCTGGCCCAACCAGTAAGATAATGGTCTGAAGCAAATAATGAAAGGTCAAAGTGAAAGAAATAAACGGTTTGAAAAAGGTAAATGCTCAGTAAATCATCATGGCACTTGTGCAACATCGCTTATCGACTGTGTCGATACGACCCGGTCAGTGCTGGCTGCCCAACACCGACAAGTCAAACCATGCATGTGACCTCAGCATGTGACCGCTACCGACCAACCACTAATGACACCGACCGTTACCGACCATTCCCTTAACGACTGAGCCAACCTTCGACAATCCAGCCCCCCCTCTATGGCCCCCGAACGGCGGCCGACAATTGATTGTAAAATAATTTTCACTTAATATTTTTCTTTCTCAATCTACTTACAATTTTCTCATATTACTTACAATTTTCCTATTCAATAGCGGCCACAACATGCACTATCACATGTGACCGCTACACTTACTATCTCTTACCGGTTTCCCCTTTTTATTGCCTTACATACCTAAATACTGCCTTGTCAGTAGCTAATCATCATCGAATCATACCAGAGTCTAGTCCCTGTTTCAGACTACACTTAAGATCTCATTCTCGCTCTTGCTTTGTTAACGGTTGATTTGGGTTTACCCAGTCCAGTCTCCTTTGGTTTCTGCATTCAGCTTAACAGTATCGTTAAATTTAGCACTCGTTGTCTTTGTTACGCACCATATGGGCGCCCTTGCTTTGCCTTTGTCAAGCACCATACGGGTGCTCTTGTCTCACCTTTGTTAACGCTAGCGCTTATGGCTAGTGACTTGTATATTCCCATTAACTCCTCCTACATTCCTTAACAACCTTCTGGGTCTTTGCAGATCTCTCAACCTGCTGCGATTCGGTAGCAACACTAACGGCCACACTGTTATCTCTTATCTCTCTCTCCCACTTCCTTAACAACTCCAACCTCACAACTCCTCCCCAAGTTTCTGGGACTTTGCTTGACTCCTCTCACACACACATAACACTATTACTTGCTAGCTATCCCTATCTAGCTGGTCTTGTTGGTTGTTTCCTGCATGGCAGCTAGGCAGAAAGTCAGCGCATCATTTTGGAGCCCACCACGAGGGGTTCTATAGCAAAATTCCACCAGAAACTTGCCTCCAGGCTAAAAACCGCTTACGTCTCAAATCTTCGCTCCCAGTTATTCCTTTTGACATTCCCCCTCCGTCGCCGTTAACACCTTTAATGCCTCCACCTTGTAACCTCAAAGAGGAACTCGCCACTGCTAGGGAACTTCTTGACGTTACCAAACTCCTAGAGAACTTCCCAGGCCATCACATCAACAACTTCCTTGACGCACCACTACCACTGTTATCCCCTGACCCCTATTTCCAGTTCAATCCACTACACCCTTATCGACACCTGTTAGCCCTACTGCCATGGGTGATGCCCATTGATACGCCTTGGTCAGCGCTGGCTGCCTGACACCGACAAGTCGAACCAAGCACGTGACCTCAGCACGTGACCACTACCGACCGACCGCTAACGACACCGACCATTACCGACCTTTCCCTTAACGACTCAGCCGACCTTGCGACAGTTCAGGCCTCTCTCTCTACGGCCCCTGACATGCATTATCACATGCATCCGCTTTGCCTACTATCTCTTACCGGTTTCCCCTTTTATCGTCTTACTCCTGACCCGCATTATCGCATTATCACATGCAAACGCTACGCTTACTGTCTATTACCGTTTTTCCCCTTTTACCTACTGTTTCACTTACCTATAAATACTGCCCTGTCAGTAGCTACAAGACATGGAATCGTACCCGAGTTTAGTCCCCACTTCAGACTACACTTAAGATCTCGTTCACGCTCTTGCTTCATTAACGACTGATTTGGGATTACCCAGTCCAGTCTACTTTGCTCCTCGTCGCCTTCGTTAAGCACCATACGGGTGCACTCGCTCCGCTCTCGTTAAGCACCATACGGGTGCCCTCACTTTGCCTTCATTAAACGCTAGCACTTACGGCTAGCGGCTCGTACATTTCCGTTAACTCTTCCGTTATTCCTTAACGACCTTTTGGGTCTTTGACAGATTTCCCCTTAGCGACGGTTCGGCGCCAACACTAGCGGCCGCACCGTTATCTCTTACCGCTCCCTCACACTTCCTTACCGACTCCGACCTCACATTTCCTTACCGGGTTTCCGGGACTTTGCTAGACTCCTCTCACACACACGTAACGCTACTGCTTGCTAGCTATCCCTATCTAGCTGGTCCTGTTGGTTGTTTCCTGCACAGCAGCTAGGCGGCAAGTCAGCGCATCATTTTGGAGCCCACCGCGAGGGGTTCTATAGTAAAAATTCCACCGGAAACTCGCCTCCAGGCCAAAAACCGCTTACGTCTCGTTACCGAAGCTTCGCTCCCCGTTATCCCTTTTGACATTCCCCCACCTTCGCCGTTAACACCCTTAACGACTCCACCTCGTAACCTTGAAGAGGAACTTGCTACCGCTAGGGAACTTCTCGACGTTACCGAACTCTTAGAGAACTTCCCAGGCCATCACATCGACAACTTCCTCGACGCACCACTACCACCGTTATCCCCAGACCCTTATTCCCCAGTTCAATCCTCTACGCCCTTACCGACACCCGTTAACCCTACCACCATGGGTGACGTCCGCCATTCACGCCATATGCCACCTCGCAACGACTCTACCGCACCTAAATGGGACGAGAGTTGCCCCCGAGAGCTTGCCCAGTATTTCCGCGAGCTCGAATATCTTGGGTGACTCTGCTCCCACATTACTGGCCGCTCCTCCTTGCCAGCTTGACCCCTCACCCCGGTCCTCCTTCATCTGCTTGCCTGCTGATGCTAACGGCTCCTTGATGGGATGCTGGAAGAAAAACTGGTCATCAAAAGAGAGTTCCTCGAATAACTGGAAAATACCCTTAACAATGCCACTAAGTCAATAGCGGCACTGTTAGCGCTTACCATCATGGGCCCTGCTGTCATGTCCTCGACCTCCAACTCCTCTGCTGGCTGCTCACCCTTAATGCAAGCGTTAGCCTACTGACAAAGATGTTAACATGCAAAAAGACTTATGAAGTTCTTGTCAAATGGCCTCATTCAGGCCTCCTGTCAGTACTGGGCATATAATGCCCGGCACTCCTCACCTACCGCCTCCTGCTCTGCCCACATGATGCTGCTCCTGCCAGCTGACTCAAACCAGTGCAGATACGTTGACAAAATTGACGTGGCTGCCGCCTGGGGATTGGTCAGGAGCAGCACGCACCCCATTGTTAGGACCTTCAGTGCTTTCTCCAGAAAGTCCTGTGGCGCCGCCAGGCATGCAAAGGAAGCAGCATATCTGAAGAAGGCAGGTGTCGACATGTTAAAAGAAGTTGAGATGATGAAGTCCAAAGAGTCGCTGGAATTTATTTATGGTTTTTGGTATGACACATGGACCAGGACCCCCCACACGGACCACGGTTAACGATCACGGGACTTCAAGGATTTTCTTTGACTGGGGACAGTCAGTTTTTCAGTCAAGGGGAGATGATACAACCCAGTCAGTGCTGGCTGCCCGACACCGACAAGTCAAACCAAGCACGTGACCTCAGCACATGACAGCTACCGACCAACTGTTAACACCGACCATTACCAACAGTTGCATTAACGACCGAGCCGACCTTGGACAATCCAGCCCCCTCTATGGCCCCTGACTGGTGGCCAACAATCAATTGTAACTGCATTACCAATAACCCAACGATCGCAAATCTATTTTCACTTACAATTTTTCACTTACAATTCTCCATCCCGATCTACTTACAATTTTCTCATATTACTTACAATTTTCCTATTCAAATAGTGGCCCCCGACCATGCAACCGCTATGCTTACTATCTCTTACCGGTTTTCCCTTTTATTGCCTTACATACCTATAAATACTGCCTTGTCAGTAGCTAATGAGAAGGGAATCATACCAGAGTCTAGTTCCCGTTTCAGACTACACTTAAGATCTCGTTCTTGCTCTTGCTTTGTTAACAGCTGATTTGGGTTTACCCAGTCCAGTCTCCTTTGGTTTCCGTGCTCAGCTTAACAGTATTGTTAAGCTTAGCACTCATCATCTTTGTTACGTGCCATACAGGCACCCTTGCTTTGCCTTTGTCAAGCACCATACAGGTGCTCTTGTCTTGCCTTCATTAATGCTAGCGACTCGTATATTCCCATTAACTCCCCCTAAATTCCTTAACAACCTTCTGGGTCTTTACAGATCTCTCAACCTGCTGCGATTCGGTAGCGACACTAACATCCAAACCGTTATCTCTTACTGCCCTCTCTCACTTCCTTACCGACTCCAACCTCACAACACCTTACCGAGTTTCTGCTTGACTCCTCTTACACACACGTAACACTACTACTTGCTAGCTATCCCTATCTAGCTGGTCTTGTTGGTTGTTTCCTGCACGGCAGCTAGGTGGCAAGTCAGCACATCACCGCCGCGCCCTCCCTTTCCCCCGGGACCTCCACCTCCCCCTGGACCACTCCCCAGCAATCACGGGCCACGCAGGCCACCTCCCCCAGGAGCCCTCCCACTCCCTGGAGCACCCCTGCAGCCCTCGATGGGCCCCCAGACATGCTCCTGGAGGCAACGGCCCCCCACCCGACAGAGGACCCCTGGATAGTGGACCCCCAGGCAGATGGGGCCTGGCTATGAGTGCCTTCCCCCCCCAATGGCCCGGTGGCAACATCTTCTACTACTATTACAACACTGGTCCCACACAAAACCAAAATGCTCTGGATGACACCCACAACACACTGGCACACAAAGGGAAGCTCAACATACAGAAACTGGAACCCTTCACGGGCTGCAACCCATGCAGATGGCACACCTAACTCACACAGTGCCTTACCATGTTCCAGGCAAAACCTGTCACCTTCCAGCTCGAGAACTCCAGGGTCACATTCGCAGCTTTGTACCTCCAGGGCATCACCTACAATCATTACACCACCCTACTCCGGTATGACTCCACCAACCCCGTCCTTTCCAACTGGCAGGCCTTTGTCCAGGAGTTCTCCAGCAAGTTCAGTGTCTATGACACCATAGCAGAAGTGGAGGAGACACTTATCAATCTCTGGATGCGCTTGGAGGAACGCTTCACTAGCTTCATTGTCCAGTTTGAATGGGAGGCCTACAAAACAGGTTGGAACTACAATCCCCTCTGGTTTGCCCTCCGCCACGCCCTGCCCCAATGCATCAAGGATGTCCTCTGCATCGCCCCCAAACAGACAATGTAGGACGGATACAAGGCACTTGTTACTCAAGTTGACCAGCAGTATTGGGAAGACTGGAGTGAGTCCACGGCCCCCCAGAGCAGTTGGAACCCCACAAGCAGCCCTTCCTGGCAGCCTTGGGGGACATGCGCGGGACTGCCCACTAGTGCCACCCCTGCTACTTGCCCTGACCTTGGCCAGGGACCTGCTGGACCAATCCAACCCCCGGGCCCCCACCCCCCTGCTCAGCTCAATGCCGCCACCCTTGACGACGCCCCAGAGACCCCCCCTGATGAATTCAATCCCCTTCCTGACCTCCCCAACACCTCTGGTAACAAAGAGTCTTTATGGGCCAACTGGGTCTGGAACTCTGACCGACCCTGGATCAACGTACCCAGTGATGTGCAGGAGTGCTGGCGCAAGGAAGGTTCATGCATCCTGTGTGATGAATAGGGGCACTTCATCCATGACTGCCCCAAATGCCGCACCATGGACCGCGCAGTCTAGACCATCAATGGCAAGGATTGCAACTACCAGTTTACAGAAAACAAGCCAGCGGTTAAACTCTGGAAGACGCACTAAATTGTGGACCAGACCTTGACATCTTCTCCACCATGGCTTCTCACCTCCACACAATGATTTTATCCCTGGACACCCCCATGGCTTATCTCTCCTCGCAATTCCAAAGGGCCCCTCCTACCCAGCCCTGGGTGTCAGGTCCTACTGACAACGGGGGCTCAGCTACACTGGCAAGTCCTTACTAGGCGAGCTTGGGAGGCCAAGTACAGGTCTGGGGCTTCTTGGGAGCTCCAGTACAGCTATGAGTGGTCCAGGGTGAAGTCCAGACACTCCGGGGTATGAGTAGCGACATGCGCAAGGTTCAAAAGTGCTCTGGGTAGGGGAGCACAAGTTCAGGGGGTAGGGGGGTTTGTAATGGAGGAGGGAACAGGGAACAGGAAGGTAGTATTGAGTGGGGGACAGAAGTAGGTTTGGGAGTGGGTAGATATAGGTACAGAACAGATGGGGGATGGGTTGGTCAAGTAACTGGGGGCAACATGCCCGAGAAGCCCCTCGGCCCCGTCAACCTGGACATCAAAATTATAGGCCCGGAACCCTTCACATGCATCCTACGGGGACAGCACCCCTGCCTTCCAACTCCATATATTCCTGACCCTCCCCAAAGAGCACCTCCGTGCTCAGGACACCCCTGCCAAACCCAAAACGGAGGAACAAATCTTATGCAAAGTAGTCCCCCCCAAGTATCATGAGTTCGCCGACATCTTCTCCAAAGGGAGCACCAAGGAACTTCCCCCCCACTGATCGTACGACCATACAATTGACCTCAAAGAGGGTACCTCCCCCCTGTTTGGCAAGGTCTACAATATGTCTGAAGTGGAGCTCCATGCCCTCAAGGACTACCTTGATGAGATGCTTGGCAAGGGATTCATCTGACCCTCAAACTCCGCCACCAGAGTGCCTGTACTATTTGTGAAGAAGAAGGACGGCTCCCTCCGACCCTGCGTCAACTACTGGGGACTCAACAAAGTCACCAAAAAGAATTGGTATCCCCTCCCCCTCATCGGCAATCTGGTTGACCGTCTCCGCAGTGCCAAAATCTACACCAAAATAGACTTCTGGTCGAGTTACAACAACATGCACATAGCTCCGGGACATGAATGGAAGACCACCTTCCACACCCGCTACAGGCTCTTCGAGTACTTCATCATGCCCTTTGGAATGACCAACTCCCCCGCTACCTTCCAATACTTCATGAACAACATCTTCCACAACATGAGCAATGTCTTCATGATTGTGTACCTCAATGACATCCTTATCTACTTAGACTCTCTTGACAATCACCAGAAGCATGTGTGCCTAGTCCTGGAATGCCTCTGGAGATATCACCTTCATGCCAAACCAGAGAAGTGCGCCTTCCATGTTACAGAGGTGGAGTATCTTGGTGTGATAGTCTCCCCAGATGGCATGCACATGGACCTGGCCAAGATCCAGGCCATCCTCAACTGGCCACCCCCCCAGAACATCACGGAGGTGCAATCCTTCCTGGGCTTCGCTAACTTCTATCACCGGTTCATAGATAACTACTCCAGCATTACAAAACCCCTCAATCAGCTCACCCAGAAGGACACTCCGTGGAATTGGGACAGCAAGTGCCAGAGTGTATTCAAACTTCTCAAATCCATCTTCACCTCTGCCCTGATCCTCTGGCACTATGACCCCTCCCTCCCCATTGTCTTGGAATGTGATGCCTCCAACTACACCATCGCCAGCATCCTTTTGCAGATGGACCCTGGCAGCAGCGAGCTCCACCCCATCGCCTTCTACACACACTCAATGATTCTGGCATCTCTGGCAAAGCTCAACTACGACATCTACAATAAGGAGCTGCTTGCCATAGTCAAAGCCTTCAAGCAATGGTGGGCCTACCTCAAAGAAGCACCCCACCGCATCCAGGTCTACTCCAATCACAACAACCTCCAGTACTTCACAACTACTAAACAGCTCAGTTGCCGCCAAGCCCACTGGTCAGAAACCCTCTCAGAGTACGACTTCACCATCCACTACCACCCCAGCCACCTCAGAGCCAAACCCAACACCCTCACCCAACAACCGGACATCTACCTGAAAAAGTCGTTTGAGGCGGAGCAGAACTCCTTCAACCACCGAGTTGTCATCCCCCCGGAGCACCTTTGCGCCATGCTGATCATGAATGAAGAAGGAATCCTACACAAAATCTGCAATGCACCCCCAGACCCCTTCTTTACTCAGCACGACCCCCAGAACACTCCAGAAGATGCCCCGCCGACCCCACCAACCTTCACCCTGTCCCCCGACAACTCCCTCCTCCTCCAGGATGGCCAAATCTACACCCTGGACCACAAAAAGATATGCCTCAACATCCTCTAACAACATCACAACCATAAGCTGCGGGGACACCTAGAGATCCGTAAGACTGTTCAGCTTATCTCCTGGACTTACTTCTAGCCAGGACTCAAGCACAATGTCACACAGTACATGCGGGCCTGCAAAGCTTGCCTCCGGGCCAAAGTCCCCTGCCATCGCCCCTAAACTGGTTCCGGAGGTCGTTAGAGAGGGAACAGAGTTTGCCAACAGAGACGGTAAGCTTGGTCTGAAGAACCCGGTCAAATACCTGCTTGGACTGTTCGATATCGTAGATGGGGGCCGTGCTCCGGTACGCAGCGTCAGGCCGTTTGTCAGGAGCGCCAAAGTTTTGATTAGCCGGAGGCTGGTAACGAGACGAGATACCGGAATAGGGGTGGACTGGGGGATCAACCGTGGGAACAGGGTTAACGACTGGCGGTTTAGGGACTTTAGCAGTACCAGTAGCAGAGGCAGAGGCAGGACATTCGTTAGTGACAGGGGGACTGGCGGGGGAACTGGTAGCGGCAGAGTCGTTAGCGGCTTTAGGGGGAACCGGTCGATATCCCTTAGCGCGAGGGATCTCGATACCATCAAAGACTTCCGCTGGGCGGCAAAGAGCGTAGAGTTCCCGTTCCAAGGCAGCGACACGTTCTTCCCTGGATAACGTTCCTGGGCTAGCGGTCGCCGGTTGCAAGACTTCGTGAATAAACGTCTGGGACATGCCTTGGAGTTGTTCCGTGTCAGGGTTAGCATTAGCGGTGAGTTGACCAGTAAGAATCTGGTTGGGGTTGAGCCTGTGCCATTCGTCGACGCGTTCCATATATAGCCGTTTGCCGACGTAGTTGGGGATCATAGTGCCAGACGGTAGGACAACCTTGCCTTCGTGGTTCCAACGGATTTTGCCTTGACTAATGAAGCTTTCGAGCTTAACGCAATTGCCTCGTACCATTGTGTGACCAGTTTTGCCGCAGAAGTGACAACTGTCGCTAAGAGGTTGAGAGGCGCGGGGCTGAGAGCTGTTACCAGCAGCCAATGCAGCCATCTTTTCCTCCATTCATGTGAGAGCGTTAACGATAGCGGCGGCGGCAATGTCGAGGGGTTCCTTTTTAATGATAGTAGATGGTACGGGTGCGGGGGTGTTAACAGTGGGAGTCTTAGCGTTAGCGGTCATGGGTTTCTTCGAAGTTGTGGCAGTGTCGGTACCCTTCAGGACCCATTTGGCAGCTTCAAAGACTTGTTCTACCTCATAGGGGTCCTCCGGGTGATGGTCAGGAAGGGTGATTTCTAAATGGCGGACAAGTTTGGACCATAACAAAGTCGGTATACCTTGCTGGAACAGACGGCGTTCCTCGTTCCGGTAGATCTTGCTTTTAGCCAGGAGCCAACGTGCCAGGCGCTGGAAGTCCCTATAATAGTCCGAGAAGTGTCCAAGAGTAGAGATACCGGTCGAGAAAGTCTGGTTCACAAGTCGCTCGAGATCCTGAAGAGTGTAACGGGCAGATTCCTCAGCGCCAGGATACAAACGAAAGACCGCTACTTTCCACTCGGCATAGGTATGGTCGCTAAACTCTGGCAAACCAAGCCAGGTCTCTGCGGTGTCATATGATACATACCAAGCGGCGTATTCCTTTTTCTGGTTATTGTCATTAATGGCGCAGTCCACTAAGAGATATTCGAGCTCGCGGAAATACTGGGCGAGCTCTCGGGGGCAACTCTCGTCCCATTTAGGTGCGGTAGAGTTGTTGCGAGGTGGCATATGGCGGGAAAGGCGGGCGTCACCCATGGCGGTAGGGTTAACGGGTGTCGGTAAGGGCGTAGAGGATTGAACTGGGGAATAAGGGTCTGGGGATAACGGTGGTAGCGGTGCGTCGAGGAAGTTGTCGATGTGATGGCCTGGGAAGTTCTCTAAGAGCTCGGTAACATTGAGAAGTTCCCTGGCGGTAGTGAGTTCTTCTTCAAGGTTACGAGGCGGAGTCATTAAGGGTGTTAACGGCAAAGGTGGGGGAATGTCAAAAGGGATAACGGGGAGCGAAGCTTCAGTAACGAGACATAAGCGGTTTTTGGCCTGGAGGTGAGTTTCCGGTGGAATTTTTACTATAGAACCCCTCGTGGTGGGCTCCAAAATGATGCGCTGACTTGCCGCCTAGCTGCCATGCAGGAAACAACCAACAAGACCAGCCAGATAAGGATAGCTAGCAAGCAGTAGCGTTATGTGTGTGTGTGAGAGGAGTCTAGCAAAGTCCCAGAAACCCAGTAAGGAGGTAAGAAGTCGGAGTCGGTAAGGAAGTGTGAGGAAGCGGTAAGAGATAACGGTGCGGACGCTAGCGTCTGCGCCGAACCGTTGCTAAGGGGAAATCTGTCAGACCCAAAAGGTCTTTAAGGAATAACGGAAGAGTTAACGGAAATATACGAGCCGCTAGCCGTAAGCGCTAGTGTTCAACGAAGGCGAAGCAAGGGCACCCGTATGGTGCTTAACAAAAGCGGAGCGAGTGCACCCGTATGGTACTTAACGAAGGCGACAAGGAGCAAAGTAGACTGGACTGGGTAATCCCAAATCAGTCGTTAACGAAGCAAGAGCATGAATGAGATCTTAAGTGTAGTCTGAAGTGGGGGCTAAACTCTGGTATGATTCGATGGTTTGTAGCTACTGACAGGGCAGTATTTATAGGTAAGTAAGACAGTAGATAACAGGGGAAACCGGTAATAGGTAGTAAGTGTAGCGGTTGCATGTGATAACGCGATAATGCGTGTCAGGAGTAAGACAATAAAAGGGGAAACTGGTAAGAGATAGTAGGCAAAGCGGATGCATGTGATAATGCATGTCAGGGGCCATAGAGAGAGAGCCTGGATTGTCGCAAGGTTGGCTGAGTCGTTAAGGGAAAGGTCAGTAACGGTCAATGTCATTAGCAGTTGGCCGGTAGCGGTCACATGCTGAGGTCACGTGCTTGGTTCAACTTGTCGGTGTCGGGCAGCCAGCGCTGACTGGGGCGTATCACCGGCGGAGGAGTTGGAGGAAGGCATGGAAAGATTGGGGGACTAACTGCAGTGAGCCCTCCTTTTTATCCCCCTGGAGAAGCTTCTGCACAGCCACCACATGACTTCGACTCCAACTTCAATGACTTCTGGGTCAGCCCTAGCTTTGGGTTCAAATTCCCACAGCACTGCCACCATGGCCCCCATCTCAAAGGGTCTTGACACTGAAGGGGGGGTAATGTCATGACCCGCACCAACTCTGGCCCCTCATACACTGCTCTGACCCTGGTACACACCTCCTCCACACTTCCTGCACACCTCCGGTGCCACCAACAACCCCACAACGCTGCATCAGCAACACCTGCGGCCATCTCCGGACAGACCCCCGGGCATCACCAAACCCCGGCATCTTGGCTGACACATCACCCTGAGGCTTCCCTGTCATTGGATACATCTGAACCCCTGGCATCCTAGCCATCACATAACATTCCTCCTGCAAACCATCAGCACATCACCAGGCCATCTGCTTCTATGGCGTTGACGGGCGCCACTACTGCACACTGCAACTGCCGACCCACCCTATGCAAGGCAGCCACGACCCGCACCAACATGCCCCAACAACTGCCATGACCCCGGGGCTGAGAACCTGTCCTGGGACTTAGCTGGAGGATAATAAGATGCTACAATCCCAGGCTGGAACCCTGCCCAAGGACTTCGTGGGAGGGTAATATATAAACCGTAGGATAGCATATGGGTTGGGTAGTCTTGATATTCACCATAGTTCTCCATAGTCTCTGTTTCTGTTCCAATCTAGTTTAATGTCTCCCTCTCTCTTGTCTCATCTCTTGTATCTTGTCTCCATGCCTCGTACTTCCGTTCTGTGACTCATATCTCTGCTCTGTATCTCTCCTCCATCTCTCTATTTCCTGTCTTGTATCTTTTCCTCTCTATCTCTATCTCCTGTTCCTTATCTCTTATTGTCTCCCAGTTTCCTGATCAATCTATCTCCTATTTGCTTCATGCCTATCCCTATCAACTCCTGAACCTGCTCCCATCCTCCAACCAATACTATCTTCCATTCCCCCATTCATCCCTCCACTGAACTTGGCCTCCTAAGCTCGCCTAGTAAGGACTTGCCAGTGTAGCTGAGCCCCTGTTGTCAGTGGTACCTGACACCCCTATTCCCTGCTAACATTGTAGAAGTGACCTACCTCCAGCCACCACCCAATTCCTTGTTAACAACTACCGACCTCATCTTCCACCGCGCCATCAATCTCCAATGTAGACAAGCCAACCTCAACTATTTACATGACATTGTTCTTACTGCCCACCGTTTAGCTGCCATTGATTTTGAACAAGAACATGTCACTACAATTTGAGACTACGACTTCAAGCAAGGAGACCTAGTATTGATGAGGAACACCCAAATAGAAGTCACACACAACAAGAAAATGCAACCTTGATACCTAGGACCGCTAGTGGTAATCTCACATAACAAAGGAGGCGCTTACATTCTCTGCGAACTAGATGGATCCATACTCCACTGACTGGTAGCTGCCTTTTGTTGAGTCCCTTACCTTGCCCGCAAACACATCCCTCTCCCCATTGATGCCTTTGATATTGACACCAACTAATTAAGGATGCTAGAAGAAACCAACCTACTAGATGATGAAGACACACTGTCAGGTCCCGCTGACAACGGGGGCTCAGCTACACTGGCAAGTCCTTACTAGGCA